>JAPYYV010018765.1:0-10199 GCA_030522625.1 Copidosoma aretas | reverse complement strand
AACGTCAGAAATACTAAGAAAATTGGAAGGAGAGACATCATGAGTGTAGTCGTAGAACTTGAGTTGATGAAAGAAAACCATTCTTGTGTCTTGTCTGCCTAACGGAGAAGTGAGTGGCGCATCTTCAGTGTCCTGACTGTAAAAACTCCATAGTGTGTCCAATTCCCAAGATTGGAGGTGTGGACATATTTGAAACCAAGTCAGAAGTATATTTATTTAAGATATTATTGTTAAATGTGACATTTTTCAAGTGCTCGTTGGAACTCTTAAAAAATTTCAAATAATGTAAGTAAGGATGTCCTAATCATGTATGCCAAAGCATACCTTGGTCTAGTTTCCCTAGTTTATTATTTTCTGGATTCAACTCTATCATTTTCATTTTGTTAATCTCTTTTATATTTTCAATTGAATCTAAGTCCCAAATTTTGCTATTGATCGTTTGTGCATCAAAGTCATAATCGGCTATCTCTTGCTCTTTAGTGATTGTACTCTTCTCTTTCTCCCTCCCAATCTCAGATTGTATCACAATATTAAAATGTTTCTCATTTACTCCCTCCGTCTCTTTTCTTTTAAGCAATTTTGATACTTTCTGAGATTGACCTGCAAAATCAGTCTCTGAAATAATTTCTGCATCGCATGTATATGCAGTGTAGTTGTGACTCTCTTTGCTTTTGATTTTTATTGAAAAACTAATTCTCCAATTTGGATTCTCATAATGTCCCAGTGAGTAAATCTCCTTCGTTGCATGGATGTTTGGATCATTGTGAGTATCACTCCTAGGCCTATTTACCTGCTGAGAGGTGGCCGTGTATACTTTTCCCTCTTGACTTTTTGCCTGATTTGCTCTCTTTTACGCTTAAAGCTGTAGTAAAAAGTTTCTCATTTCTCTTAATTCGATCTCTCTTTTATTGGATTGTTTAAATGAGATACTCTCAGCAGTTATCTCTGGCTTTGCATTACTAACAGCTTGAAGGAAAGAGGAACGTTTCCCCACGTCCATCAGAGGAATTGCTTCACTACTACACTCATATTCTCTTATTATATCATCACACTTTCACTTTTATTTATTTTTAATTCGTAAAGCTTCTTTCTGATTGACTTGTGAGTCACATTATTTTCAATCCTTAATGCTTCTTTTGTTTTTTCTAAAATTTCTCTTGGTTCTGTTATATTTATTATTAGTTTGTGATAAGTGTCATCTATGTGATAAATTATTATCTCTTTTACAACTGTTTTTCTTTTGGCTCTTTTAATTTCATCAATATTTAGAGGTTCTTTTTCCATGGGATCAATTACATCAATTATTTCTTTAGAATTTAATTCAGTTTTCAATTTATCGAACCAAATGTTAAAATCAGATCTACGGTTCAAATTATCATTTCTTTGAACATAACTACTCTTATTTGTTTCAATCGAATTTTTCAAGCTACACAACGTTTCATTTAATTTGTTAGATATTTCATAATTCAAAGTTAAGTCATTGGAGGGGTTAATTAAAGATAAATCTATTTTTGGAGATTCCACATTATGATTGACTGCGGCAGAGTTATGTAAAGGGTTTACTTAGATTTTCAGCGAATTCAGTTCTCAAAAAATTGTGCGGCTCTCTAGGGTAGACCTTAATACTCAATTTTTTTCTCTTGCTACCTCGAGTAAGTCTTTATATTGGGCCTCTTTCTCTTCACTTTTGTTTGTTGTTTACCCCCTCAGCCGCTCGTTGTTTCAACTCTTCTCTGTATGCAGCAAGATCGTGAGCTGTAGCAGTGTCACCTTTTTCAGCCTTGTTCTTAAGCTTTCTTGGACTCTTTCAAGTATTCGTTTAATTTATAAGTCACCGTATCTGACTCTTGTGGTGTTAGGACTTGGTTAAGTATAGTGTTTTGGCCTGTGTTATAAATAAACAGAATTATTTATTTTACTTTTGCTCTTGCTCTTTTAATACAAATAATCATGACAAAATTATCAGGATTACTCTTGTGGATATCAAAAGTTTATTTTTAAAAGTATACTGTAGCTCTTGCCTCAGTGCCGGAGTTTCCCTCTTCTCTCTTTTCTTGTCCACCCTTAGGCTATGATTCATCGGTTTCCATCTGTAAAACAGAAGAAATATTATCTCTTTATTTTTGAGGCAATTTTAGCAAAATAGTTTTAACTGTTTTAAATCGCACCGCAAATTCAAAACTACAGTGTTAAAGAATTGACTGTACTTCTCGCGCACAACACTTTGGGCAGGCAGACTACCCAAGCTGGGCGAGCAGCAGCACCAAGCGCTTGGTCGAGCACACAAGCCAATAGTTGGGCAGGCGGACTTACCAAGGACATTGTGAGCGGTGTGCCTAAGTGCTTGGGTCGTCTGCTCTCCCGCTTTGGGTAGGCAGACTACCCCTCGGACTACCCAAGATCGGCGAGCAGCAGCACTTAGCGCCTGCAGGTCGATCAATCAGATCCATATCCAAGGTGCATTGGCTTATTAAAAATTCGCTGGAGATGTTTGCTCGACAAGCTACCCTTGAGAAGAACGGATCTAGTGCCATACGTTATACTAAGTTGTTGCATACTACATAATGTTTGCCTCCTACGAGAAGATGTCTTTGAACACCCCGTCGTCATTCCAGACAACATACATGTGTATCCAGAGCCATTTAATCTCCCGGAAGAGTTGAAAGAGCACGGGATAATAAAAAGAAATATCATCGCCGATCACATACAATAATACATGATTATGTTTAAAATCAGTAAATAAATCATAACAAGTTTTAGCATAATATTTTATTTTTGTTACTTTTCCAAGCATACATTTTTTATAATTGCTTAGCAAAACATGTTACCAATACTCATATTTAAGATCAGTTATTATTATTATTATTATTATGAACACGATTCATGCTTGAGTCAGCATTACTTCGATGAGTAAGTAACCTGCCATAAAGATAATATTTTTTGTCAAAGCTTAACAATGTTTAATTTAATACAGAACTATATTTTAACTAGGTAACGTACAAGTAGGGGTAATTAATATTCATAGTTAAATACCTTACAGTCAAATGATCAATCAATCAGTTTTACGAGTGAAAAAATATTTTAAAAAATCACATTTTATTTAAGATCTGCTTTATAAGATCGAATTTATCTTCTTTGTTCTGCCTGTCAACCTCTGTTTTTGTCTTTTAATTTGCAAAATTTCCTGTAAATATTCAAGTTTTATCTCATACATTTTACTTCTACGTAAGATAAAACCATACGTAATATTTTTGATCATAAAATAATTATACAAGTATAACAAAGTAGACCCACTTACCAATCATAGCGGAATCATACGTAGATTTATCTACGAATAAGTCGTAATTTTGATCATCAGTCGAATCCACTAATCTCAAGTGGAACAAATTGTCAGTACTGCGTTTCACATTGGTCAATTTTAAATCACGTTGGTGTGCCTTTAAAATGTTAGTGGCAAACTCGATATCTGAGAAACAGAGATATTTTAGTAAACAAAGTGGGCCAACTTTTTAAGTTTTTGGAAAGCTTGTGCTATTGGGATTACAGACGAATGCACCTCACCTTCTTTAGCTTGCTCCCTTACATCTTCAGAAACTGATACAACATGAATCGTATTTGTTGAAGCATCGAGAAGTTCCAAGAGAACTTCAGTCGTACTCCTCGAATCTTTCGCACTGCCCATCTGTTTTTTTTAACGTTATTATTGAACATCGGGTCATTTTCCCAATAATAATTTGTATTTAGGTTGGCGTAGTAAGTGGTGCCTTCGTCTGCGTACAATAAATTGTTTTTCAAATAAATATGGAAAATTAAACATATCACTAACAAAAAGGATTAAGTTATGAAGTATTTTGAAATATATAACTTACTATCTTGTGGATAAAAAGTGGCACTAGACTCTTCAATGTTTATTCTTGAAGACATTGCTGTGCATGGGTGATTTTTCACTTCAGTGAAAACCATCGGAACCTTACACCATCCGCATGTATATACAACTGTCAGATAACATAAGTATTGCATTAAAGTAAATTATAAAATGCTGTACAATATTGCACTCACTTTATCACTCATTTTGAATTGAACGCTGTCCTACTAGATTTTTTTTTACTACTGTTAACATAGATTAACAATGCGAGATAAGCGATAAAATAAGACCTTTTTTTGCGAAACAGGTTATATTTACGAAAATGCGATAGGTATGGGTAAGCGCCTTCAACTGTTTTGACATTTCGGACTTCAGCTCCAGTAGTCACTTTACCGTATTTGACGTTCCAGTGACGCCAGCGTTGCCATTTACATGTCGAATTTGACTTTTGGAACGCACCCCGACCGGCTTGCCTCAAGTGCCTCAACCAGCTGTACATAGCAGCGCCTATGTATATATGAATATTCTCATGCATGACTCCGTGAGCGTGACCTGCACGTCGACTTTTTTCTCGTGTCCTATGGCAGCGGTTGACTAAAAGGTAGTGCAGTACTCTGGCAGAGTTAGACCCAGAGTGAGTGCTGTAAAGCATCTGACTTGTTGGATGGTAGAGGATAGGATAGGAATGCAAATAGTAAGACCCCTCCTCGTCCTACTTTCTGGAGCTCTTCTCGCATGCCCGGAACCTACATATTCCTTGTCATGTCGGTGAAGCCGATCCCAAGGAAGATATAGGTAGCTCCTCCTTCAGGGAAGGAATTTCATGGATAGGAGTTGGAATACAGCACTCGGAGTGAGCGTATTAGCACTGATATGACGGTATTAGGGAACATGACGGGACATTAAGTCCGATTAGGCTGCTCTGGGGGACGCCCGCATGGATTTCAAAAACGTCAAAGATCGCGTAGTCAGTTTTTACCTCGAAGGAGCGATGAATGAGGTATGAATAGAGAAAACGGATCGTCCATCCGGGGATTTTTACACTAATAAGTTTTCGAATAAGCCCGTTAATCCAGACGCTATCGAATGCTTTTTCAACATCAAGGAAGACCGCGCTCGTGTTTTGCTTCCAATTGAAATGTTTAGTCGCGAATTCCGTAATACGTAGGATTTGGTGCTGTGTCGAGTGTTGCGCGCGGAAGCCGAACTGTTCGTCGCGGATGAGTTTGTTTTCGGTAATAAAGTTATTAAGACGCGTCAGAAGTGTTGCCTCAAGAGCCTTGCTAAGGGTGTTGAGTAAACTAATAGGTCTATAGCTAGTCGGGAGGAACTGATATTTGCCTGGTTTAAGAAATAATAATATTGTCGCAGATTTCCAGTTGCGCGGAAAGTATAAAAGCTTAAAGCATGCATTGAAGATGTTAGCTATACATTCTAGGTACACGTCGGGAAGTTTTTTAAGGACAAAATTAGTGATGCTATCATCGCCCGGGGCTTTATTATTTCTAGTTTTTTTAAAGTGTTTTTTAATTTCTATTAAGTGTCCTGTGGGTATTTCGTCTGTGCAGTTAGTCGACAGGAAGTGTTCTACCAGTTCGTCAGTTCCTACAGTGAATTCAGATGCTGATGGGGTTTCATGGGGGGAAAAAGTTTTGGCGAAATTTTCCGCGAGACAGTTAGCTTTTTTTTTGGGCGCAAAAAATTTTAAGTTGTCGTTTTGATCTTTTAGGGGCGGA
This sequence comes from Copidosoma aretas, assembly GCA_030522625.1. Classification (NCBI taxonomy): domain Eukaryota; kingdom Metazoa; phylum Arthropoda; class Insecta; order Hymenoptera; family Encyrtidae; genus Copidosoma; species Copidosoma aretas. The sequence goes on along the minus strand of JAPYYV010018765.1, from coordinate 4,598 downwards.
ACCGAGGTACGCGTTTTAGTGAGGACTTTTGTCATTCGCCAGATTGAGTTTTTATTTGGAGGCTTTGTACTTTTTTGGTCCACTCGTCGGATTTATACTTTTTTATTTCTAAGTAGATTTCTTTTTTTAGCCGGTTTGCCTCATGCTTTATTACGATGTTTGGGCTTCTTCGGTGTTTGGAGGTGAGTCTGTTGCGTTCTTTAATTTTATCGAGTATATACGGAGGCAAAGTTTGATTATTCTTATTGTCGTTTTTAGGAATGGAAGTTTCGACCGTGGATTTTATGGCTGTAGTTAGTTTAATAATCGACTCGTCTGTTTTATCTGTGGTATTTAGGTCTTCCGTTTCCGGAGTATTTTCTGAGAGAGTCGCGTAGAATTTGTCCCAATCCGCTTTACGGAAATTAAATGTAGATAAAGGGAATTCACATTCAAAATTTAAGTTCGCAGTTATTATGATCGGGCAGTGGTCAGAGGTTAATTTTTGTTGGACCGACATATCTACTTGGAAGTTGAAATTTTTAGATATGGCAAAATCTATGGCATCTGGCTTACTCGGTGTTTTACCAGGTTTACAGTGTAGATAATATGTGAATGATCCCGGTGGGTGGACGAGTAGGTTATTTTTATCGGTGTAATTGTTTAATTTATTGCCCAGTTTATTATTTACTCTACTGCCCCACGATTTATGCTTAGCGTTGTAGTCACCGGCCGCGATGACTTTTGACGAGCATTTAAATATTTTATTATAATTATTTTTATTATAATCTACCGATAGTGAATTGTAGATTGAAACTATGGCCATTTCCAAGTCCTTTAGTTAAATTTTAATGGCTGTTGCATTTAGAGATTCAAGGTTTAACGGTATTTCACAGTGAACTATGTGGTTTTTAATTAGCACTGCAGTTCCTTGTCCGGTGTTGTTTTGGTAGATTTTATAGTCGCGTATTTTGAATTTTTCATCATTGTTTAGCAAGGTTTCGCTTGAAAGGCAAATATCCGCGTTATGTTCTGTCAGGACTGCCTCCAGTTCGGCTTTTTTATTGGAAACACCGCCTGCGTTCCACGCGCATATCGTCAATTTAATCGGTGTATGTTGCATATTTAAGTGCAACACTTATAATCTTTTGGATGAACTGGGCTTCTAGTAAGAATGCTTCGAAGCAGGAGAGAGTATCGGAGTTAATCTTGTTGATTAGCGCGAATGCCTCTTGGAGGAGTTGCTGAGGATCGTCAGGTATTGAAGTGTTTGTAGTGTTGTGTTTTGTGGTGTTGGTGTGTGGTGGTCTGTTGAGTCTTGGCTGCGGTTTGGGGCGCTTAGGAGCTTGAAGGTGTGAAGCATAGGACGGGCTAGGTATAGTCGCTGATGGTGTCTGTTGGTTTGTGTTGTTGTCTGTATGTGTCTTCGGGGTGTTTTTGTTGGTCGTCTATCTTTGTTTAGGGAGGGATGGGTAGTTCGGGATTGTCGGAGCCTGTTTTTTTTTGGTTGTTTTTGGTCGATTGTAGGGCGGATTTATTTTGGAGCCGGTTTAGTTTGGTATTGGCGTCTTTGTAGATGGGGCATCCCCTGTAGCCAGCCGTGTGCGCACCGCCGCAGTTGGCGCACTTAGAGAAGGACGCGTGAAAGCCGGCACACTTTACGCAGCGCACTCCGACGTTGCACTGCCCGAAAACATGGTGGAAGCGTTGGCATTTGAAACACTGAACGGGGGCTTTCGGCTTTATAAAATGCTCGACAGCGATCTTCACGTACATAAGTGATTCTCAGTTGATAAAATTTTTCGCGGCCTCTGTGTTTTCGAGGGAGACAATAAACAAAGGAAGGGGGGCACCTAACCTAGCACCTCGTTTGCCTTAGCCTTACTTAACATCGTCGGCTTTAGCTGGCATTTCTGCTTGATAAGCGCTCGCAGGTGCGTTGTTATCCTTCTGGATGACGTTGAAGAGGGGCATTTTTCCCGGACGCGGTCCTTGCGTGTTCACGGTCGCAGCACTCGCGGTTTTGTCAGAACTTACGTCAGTGGTTAAAGGATCGTACCTGTTTTTGGTGATGATTCTCCTCTTGGCCAGCTTCCGCTTCCTGGGCTTCTCAAAGCCGTCTTCATCGACCTCGCTTCCTTCCACCACGGTCTCGCCCTCCGAGAACTCCGTGGCGCTTAAACGGCCGCTGATGTTGTCCAGCTCGTCTTGTTCCATGGTGTTTTCCTGGGTTGACGTCGACGTGGTTGCCGCCATCACCTGGGTAAGACCCCTATCCCTGTGATCGTCTAGTTTTTCAACGGAGGCCTGTAACAGAGGCTGGGAAGCCCTGAGAAGGGCGATTGAGAAGTTACGCGCACGTATGGTTGTGCACTTATCCTCGCGATACACTTGCGAGAGAGAGAGAGAGAGCAGATACATCTGCTCACCACGAACGCTCAAGCGTAACTCCTGGATGGTAGATAGGACCTTTGATAGCCAAAATTATTTCTTTCCTGGTATTTTCCACTGTGGCGGCTACGGGCCTCGGGAGGAAGTTCCATGGTGGTGGCGGAAGAAACGGCCGTCGAATCAGATAGCGAGTTTTCCGAGGCCCACCTTGGTGGAGTTTCCTTCGCCACTCGAATTCGAGCGCGTTATCTCTCGGGCCCGAAATCTTAGGGACTCTTCGTTCCGACCTCTTATGCCAAGAGAGGGGCAGTGGACCAGCTTATCTTCCGCTCCCGTCTCTCTTTACAATCTTGAAACGATTTCAAGTTTTCTTAGAACTAAATATTAATAATAATCGGGCTCTCAGGCCGATAACAGAAGTAAAAATTGTCCCTAACTCATTTAGTCAAGTTCGTCATTTGACATATAGTCTTGTACTGCTATACTGTTTCCTTCTATGAAAAATCGAAGAATTAGAGTCGAATTTTCCATTCCGACACCTGTCACAAACTCAATTTCGCTCGTAAAAGGAATTGGAAAATAATGTTTTTCTGTCCAATTTGCGCGTATAGATTGTAAACTGTAATGATTACGGATTACATTCGTACTGTAGTTGCATCAATTATCAACCAACAAGTACGAGTTTTCACTGTGTTACGTCGAAGATGACGTAATTATGTATAATTTAATTTTTAGGCCTAAGCTTTCGCTCAATAGCCTGGGTACGTATATAAAAAGGGATAAAGGGTTTAATGGATCACTGCGACTCGGAGTCGTATAGTTAACGCGTTCAGCTAATTGTATGGCCTTTAGTATTAGCACTAAGCGGCGCACAATTTTGCCATAAGTCGATTTTTAACTAGTCGTTTGGCCATCAGCATGCGGACTAATTGGCACACGACTTAGTTGTAATAATTAGGCGAGGGGAATTGAATAATATATTTTCTTTTACATAATGAATTGGACTTACTTTTATTATGTCCTTTAGATACAAATGGGGGACAGTGACGGCGCGAGGCGAGATTTCACGGTGCTTGTCCCGGGTGTCCGGGTATATGACGTCTGTCACGAGAGCAGATACGACCGGATTCTCCGGGGCGTAGTTTAGTCTAACTATGGCGGAGGTACCTTTGCCTCGCGAGTCAGATCATGAACGACTGCTTTGCCACGAAAAAAATCAGGGGCTTGTATAGCTGAACATCTCACCTCGTTATTGTCACTGCCATGCCAAGTGAAAATGAGGCGATCTTAATTTCTTAACGCACGAGCGCGTCGTTGTGCTGCTGACTTGAGGCACGCCGCGCGCTTTGTTTAGAAAGAGGGAAGAGAGAGAGAGAGAGAGAGAGAGAGAGAGAGGAATGAGGAATGGGAGACCGAAAAAGCAACAAGTACATCGAGCGCAATTCTCGATATAACAACTGCATACATTTTGTCCTACGATTTTCACCATAACCTGGTCTCAACATAAATCGCTTCGAAAAACACACTTCTAAGTTTAGCGTGCTGCTTCACGGTAGTATTTTGTAGTACAAGGCTATAGTAAACAAATGTACGAGCCAGTGCTGTTAGAAGTTGGGACCTCTTGAATTGCCAAACGATTAATTTTTCGGTTTTCGTGCGTACAAAAATTTCGTTCCGTTCCGACTTCCATTTGAATGACCACTTGGTGTACTTCTACAGGTACAAAAACTATATTTTCTCATGATATTGGATAGTAGTAGATATTACATGAGAGGAAAAGTCTTTATGTTTTGTCTACTAGTTGTAAGAGCTCTCCAAAGCTCGAAATGTCCATTCCGGAACTTTCCATTCCGAACCCCCCTAAGTCAAAGTCCGTTTTTTTTTTACTTTTAGGAAAAATATCTTCACAAATCTTTTATTCTGGTACTTTCGGGCTAAGATATGAGACACATGTTTCGGTGTTTTGTAAAAAAAAAAGCCTTTTCTCCTACCTAGAGCAGAAAGTGCGGCAGAGCCTTTCTGCCCTCGGGACGCACTTTCTGCCCTCCTAATCACTTTCGGCCCATGAGCAGAATACTACATTTCGTACCATAGGCGCAAAGTAAAAAAATCACGCCCGAAGGGCGGGGTTTTTGTATGTTTGTGCCCGAGGTGAGGACAACTTTTTTTGTACCGAGGGCAGAAAGTGCAAATTTCTGCCCGTGGGCGCATTTTCGGCCCACTAATCA
>JAPYYV010018760.1:0-11580 GCA_030522625.1 Copidosoma aretas | reverse complement strand
TGTCCAATTGTGAATCATGCTCTACCAATCCCATTACTACAGCAGTTTCTTTAAAAGTGTTATAAGTAATTTGATCAAAAGTTCTTAAATCTGTGAATGATGTTTTGCCTTTAACTTTATTTCATATTAACTTTAAACAAAATTGCTCTTGATCTTTAGGTGAAAGAACATTCAAGCTACCGATAGTTTTAATTTTTTTCACGCGTTTAAATTTAATCTATTCTTTAGTTTAAGGGTTGTATATGTAATGTTCTGGAATATTAATGTATTTAGTTGAGTTAGCAAATTAATCTTTTTCATCAAGTTCAAACCACGCTGTTAATGATCTTTTCCAAATTGGTACTGATTCCAAAACTTTCTTTTCATCAAAAACGATTTTTTGTTTGTTTTCAAGATGAACCGGTAAATGAAATACAGATTGACTAAGTCCACAAAGAGGAAATTCTTGTAGTCTCCATGCAGCTTCCATGGGACTCAAATAACGTCCGTCTATGTACTTTGAAATTTCATCCTATATTTCCTCGTCAGGTTCCGTTTCTTTCTTTAATTTACATAGAGCTCGATCTTTTTCGTTGTGAATATAGTCAAAAATGTATGTAATGCTTTGGATTGACGCACAGCATTCTACATTAACATGACAGTTGTATTTTCTTAATAAAAATTCATTATATGGAACAACCATTGAATTGTCTACTAGAATTTTGACATTACTATTTTTTATCCTGTAGACGTAGTTTAGGTTTGTATTGTTAGAACATTTGTACTCGGAATAACCGGTTTTCGTAAATTTTGTTTCAAAACAAAGTTTTTAAGGAAAATTATTTTTGCAAATTGCGCTAGCTATATGATACTTTCTTATTTCTTGTAATATTAAAAATTTTTACTGCTGTTGAACTATTCATTAATAAAGTTTACTTTATCTTCCTTAAACTCATTTCTTTCCTCATACATATGTGTATATATATATATATATATATATATATATATATATAAATGTACATGGGTGATTCTGCCGTAAGCGGCTCACTTCGGGTCCACAGCTCATGCTACTGAATAGAATTAAATTTGAATATTTTAATTGCCTTAAGTTCCGTAAAAAGTGTCAAACTTTCTTGGAAAAAAGTTACAAGCTGATACCTCAACTCTTTGATGACAAAATTTTTTTATTTTGGTCTAAATGTCACAAAGCTTCTAATAGAAAAAAAAAAGGTTTTCTGGCATATACTTGCACATACATCGTCAATTATAGACATCGTATGTTACATTAATGCCATGATAACATTCATTTTTAATCACTAAGAAAAGGTTTTCGTCACAGACTCAGTGTTCCACGATTTGCACTGAAATGTCGATGGTAGCGGAAATCACTTTAAAAACTACGTTATTGTACTTGGTAATGCCTTTTAGTGGTCACTTTTTCAATCGTACATCAAAATAAAATAAATACACAAGCCAAAGCCGTCAAAAGTTCCAACCACTATAATTGTTACAGATTTTAATTTTTTTATTTTCGGGTGTACAAAAATTTTGGTAACTTCCATATCGTTCTGGGCCCGCCACTCTGTTACTCGTACAGGTGAGCAACATTTTTTTTCTTGTGTTATTTATTGACAACAGACGCTTAAACAGCGGAAAATTGTTTATGCTACGTCTACGAGCAGCAATAGTGATCCAAAGCTCGAAATGTCACTTCCGCACCTGTCACTTCCGTACCACTATAAAGTCAAAGTTCGATTTTTCTCACTTTCAGACAACGGATCTTTACCTTTTTTTCTTATACTCTATAATACAGTTGGTACCTCTTGTCAAACCCTACAGCTTTTGTTAAAAATTTGTATAAGATGACATAAAATTTTTATTAAAAGACAACTTTTTTGACACTTATAAAAATATGGGGGTTCGCACGCGGAGCATGCAGGGGGTGAAGCCCCACTCGTGTATGTATATATATATATATACACTAGTGAGGCTTCGCCCCTGCACGCTCCACGTGCCAACCTCCCTATATAAACATATTTATTTTTATGTCTCGATAATAAATATAAAAGTTTATTTTTTAATACACATACGAGTATATGCGTACAAACATAGATAACCAAAGCGATATCATAAAAATTCGCTAAAAATTCGATCAGATATAGTCAATAAATGAAATTTAGTTTACTGATTTATCAAATAATTGTTAATAATTTGATACTGATAATGACTTTATTTGGCATTTAAGGTTAATATTGATTCATATGTATATGTATACAATATTTACGCAATCTTTATTATTACAGAAATTGTTATAAGCCTTCGTTTGTTATCTTTGTTCATTTTAGAATCAATTATAGATTTAGGTGTATAATATGTTATCATTTTAAAATTTTTTCTTAATATTTGTAAATGTAAATTGTTTATTTTATTTTTATTCATGTCATATATAGATTTTTATATACTTCTACATTTACTTTGTTTGTTTTATAAATATTTAAAATTCTTATCCTTTTATATTAGTACTAATATTGTTTTTAATTAAGTAACTTATGTAATTGATTAAACATACAACAACTTGTTATGATTTCTTTTTACATTTACATAATATTATAATTTATAACGCACACCATATTTCTGAACTTTCAATCTTTAATGTCGTGCCTTATTCACCTACATAAATATCTTGTATTTTTACATGAATCATATCATATTCCTTTAGCATATCTCTCTATTATCTTTTAATCCTATATTTCTGTCTATTATTATCATTATTATTATTTCATTTGTTGTTGGTTTTTTTTTTTGCATAGCAATATGTGCTTTGTATATTTTATTATTTTATTGCAGTCTATCACTTAAAAACTTCGAAACTCACCTATATCTTTTTATTTTTGTATTTTTTTTCTCTCAGCTTTTTTCTTTTTTGTTTACATTTTACGGATGATAGAGTTGTGAATTAGTATGTAGTTTTTGTGTATTTTCTGATTGACAAAACTCTTTCCTTTGTAAAATTATCTTTAAATTTATCAAGTATATTTTCCTATGTAGCTCTTTTTATAAATCCCATTGTTGTCCAATCCTTTACATTCTCATATACTATAACTTCTTTGCCTATTTTGTAATATTTGTATTTATAACGTCCGTTTATTCTTCGATTACTCATAAATAAGGCCACCTGTTCTTGTCCATTTTTGTTATGTGCAAAAAGTAAATTTATCCCCTTTTTCCTATGCCTATTTCTAGAATAACCCTTCCCGCTTCTATTCGTCATATATATCCTGGTATGTTTGCATTTAAACCCAACATGATTTTTGTAAATCTGAATCTATTATTTCCCCATTTTCTTTCCTTTTTAATTCCCAAATCCATGCCTATCTTGCCCGCCTCCAGCTTTCGTATTCGCTCCGAGCCAACGCAGAGGTTGCGCTCTCTGCAGCAGAAAATAGTCAAAAATTCTCGCATGTAAACAAACAGTGCTGGCGGCGCAAGACATGGTGCGAGAGATAGCGCCTGAGGGAGAGGCGGGACTGCGGAAAGGGAGGGGATTGCGGACGTTGTCGTCCTCTCTCTAGTCCGCCAATCACAAGCGGCTGTATGCATGTATGTATGCTCTAAGCCGCTTGTTTACATGCAAGGATTTTCAACTATTTTCTGCTGCACAGGGCGCAACCTCTGCATTGGCTTGGAGCGAATATGGGCGCGTCCAGCGAGATAAGGCTACCTCGCGCGTACGGTGCATTTTTTGCTCAAGCACACTGTTCAACTCGCTCGTACAGACTAGGAAAAATCTAAAAAAATAATAAAAAAATAAAAATCGATAGATTTCGACCTGCTTTTTGTGATGATGCTATTACTTTTTGCTCAAAAACCTTTTTTTGTGCTGAAATATGTCTTTGTATTTTTTGTCGATTCTCTGAAATTCGCCAGTTTTAAAAAACAAAATTTACACGAATCAAAAGAGCAACACTCAGACCGCACGTCCACAAATTTTTAGAGTAAGAAATGCGTAAATGTCAAGCATATAAAGACGTTTACATTAAGTCAGCCACGCTTGAAAGACAGCTATATAGTTATAGTACAAACTCTGGACTCACTGATAAATACTTGACATTCATCAAAACATAGTTTACGTTATGAATAAGTAGAAGTCATAAACTTTACTTGATCCGCTGGATAGTTCACAAAAAATGGAATTTGATACTAAAAAAACTTTAAAGTTTCTATGTATTCTAAAATTTCTTAAAGGATCGTACATTACCGTCTTTGATTTTACATACTAACATAATCGTATGTTAGTAGACTGAGAGAGCCTCTAAACCAATAAGATCTTTTATATTTTGTGCAATAGTATTTAAAATTATCAAATTCAAAGACTAATTTTACCAATGGAAGACCTGGACGACACTGGACAGAAGATTTTTTCAAACATTACCCAGAACTCACAATAAGGATAGCACAATATTTATTCAAGGAACGGGTAGAGGTAACTGATGAGCATTTGAGAGAATGGTTTTCAGGAGCCCGGTGGTTTTTTGGAAGTAAAAACTTGCTCACCTTGAAATCTTCTCAAGTGTTTCATTGTGATGGGACAAGTGTAGAGTTGTGTCCAAAAGCAAAAAAAAGTCATTACCACAGTGGGATCAAAAAAAGTGTATAAGCAAGTTGATGGTGACGAGCAAGTAGACCTTTACTACCATGTTTATGTACAACGCTAAGGGCACCGTGCCCCTCCTATGGTAATGTACAAATATAAAGGTGCTATTCTATAGAAAGTCTTGATAAATTGTCCACGTGATTGGGGCTTGGGAAACTCTGAAAGTGGTTCGCAGACCACTCAGACTTTTTTTGAATACATAACAAATGTATTTCATCCTTGGGCAATTGTAAATGAGCTTGAGTTTCCTATAGTAATTTACTTGAATGGTCATTTACCCCATGCTTCTATACCACTGATAAGATTCTGTAGAGATCACAATAATGAAGTTATTAAGTTGTTTCTTCACTCAACTTACATATCTGAACCGTTAGATGTGTCTTTTTTCGCACCTTTCAAAGCAAGCTGGTCAAAAACTATCAACAAGTAAAAAACAGATGATAATATAAGTCGTCTGAAAAAAGAACATTGCCCGAATTTTATCAAAGGGACTTTTGAGAATATGAGAGATGAAGCTTCAATTGTTCGAAGTGGCTTCAAGTGCACTGTATTATGCAATGGCCGTTTAACGAAAATGCTATAGATTATGATATATTCATTAAAAGAAGAATAAGAAAGCTATAACAACCCCAGAAATAGCTCTTAATCAAGTAGGTAGTTGATTTTTGGAAGACTTGGAAAATCTCTTGATCAACAATTACAAAACGATTTCAAAGTGTCTGAGTCGAGTGGAATATGGAATGATGATGAGAAATTCGAAGAATCGTTTGAGTATTGGATAAGACTAAAAGGAAATATGAATGTAAATTCGAAGAGCAAATAGAAAGATGAAGAATTAGCTTCTACGTAGTCAGAAGAAACTCTTGGTACCTCATTAACATCATAAAATAGTAGAACAACAATGGTTACATTATTTTATTTTTAAACTTTTTCCATGAATATATTTTTTTTGGCACAAGAATCAATTATTATACTTAAATGTTATTTACACTTTTTAACAAATATTCATTTATTTTTTATTTTTTTTATAAATTTGATTAACAGTTTGATTTTTATCATACACTTTAATAAACTTTTTATGTGACAAAATTGTAGCTAGAATTTGATTTTTTTGACTTACTTAATTTTGAAAAACTTAAAAAATTATCAAAATATAATTATGTTTAATTTTTTTGCAAGAATGAGGGTTTGAGATGGTTTTTTTAGGAAATTTTTCAACTAATGAATCTATGAGAATAGAGGTAGTTCTCATCGACCAAGAAATTCCACTTGCACCGGTGACAGAAAGATCACACATTATTTGTTCTATGATTAGTTATCGTAAGACAAGTCGGAATAAGATTAAAGATTCAGATATGGCACAAATACCTGCGACTGATGATGAAACAGTAAATGATTTGGAGTCTACTGACAGTTTTACCTTATCAAATGATGTTGAAATAGAGTATGTTCATTCTTTTGAAGAACAAAATGTCAATGTGTATCAATCGAGTGGCTCGACCAATAATTGAAATGCAATAAATGAAGAATCAACTTCAAAATGTACTAAAAGTAGATATATATATATATATTTTTTTATATTTTCTTTTAAAATTTAAACTTCACTACTTTTTATCTAATTATATTTTTTAGGCAAAACCTAATTGCTAAGCAATCCTACCCCAACTGTTAGTCAAGATAAAGAGGAATTATCTTCTAAGGATGAAATTAATAAAAAAATTATGAATCTCAAACAGTAACCCATTGAAAACAAGAAAGAAAATCATAAAGGTTGGTCCGAGCGTCATTTTTCCTTTTACTTTGGATTTATTGTACTCCAAAAGTATGCAATTTTCTTGCAATATTTTTATTTACTTACAGGTACCCTTAAACGTAAACGCATCTCTGATTGTTTCTTACTACCTATTGATTTTTTACCTAAAAAGGAGAAAATCTTGAAAAATCTCAAAAGCCTAAGATGGTGGCAGCTGCAGCGTAAAATGATTTTTCTGACTTGTGTATTCAACAAGAAAATCAGAAAAAACAAAAGGAATTAGAAGCACAAGAAAAAAAGATGCGTCAAGCAGAAAGGAAAAAATTGTTGGATGAAAAGAAGAAGGGAATGAAAGAAGCGAAAGAAGCGACAAAAGCTATTTACGATGGATTGAAGGAATTGAATGTTAAAAGATGTAAAACCGAGCCAACGGAATCTTAATAATTTTGCCTGAGTTTTAAAATAACGCAAATCGTACTTTGTATACAAATAACTCATGTATGCTTAGTAATAAAATATTTCTTGTTCACAAATACAAATTTGTTTACTTTAACATTGTAAAAATATATAATGTTTACCATGCATAATTTTTAATACATTTTTTTTAATGTGTATACGTAATTTTTTGCGTGGCTCATAATATGGACATACATTATGGGCCAGGTAGATAAAGTAAAAACAGGAGGCCCATAATGTGTACAAAAAATGACTTGGCTTTTTATTCACCCAAATTTTTTCGTGAACTCTTTTTTATCATTTTTGCTGTCGGAATTTGTTCTCTAGAGTCTAGAGCTTCAAATGGTGCCAAAAAATTAATATTAATTGTTTTTTTTTTTAAATTGATGGATAGCTAAATCGTTGCCAAGTAACTGACCCATAATATGTACCTTTACCTCATAAGCGTTCGAGTGTATTCGGTTATTTGGTTGTAGGTACTTGAGTTTTATCATATTTTTATGTCGTATTACGCTAGAGCGTACAGTTCTGCCGTTTTTTTTTCATAACTCTTGTCACTAAAAGTCCGTTTTATTGTTCTGCATCTGTCTATTTATTAAATTAGTTGTGCAGGAAAAATCAAAAATTCCAAGTTGATGTAAAGGATCGGCTTCGGCTGGATCCGGTTGTTTTTGGCAATATTTGGCGATGTTAGGGGGCTCTCATGAGGTGGTTTGTCTGTAATCGGAATTATTCGTCTGTTTTCGGCTGAGTTCGGCGATATAGTGTCTTTCTGGTGACATCGGCCATCTTCGTCTATGAAAATAAGCATCGGGTCAAAATTTCTAAGTTTTTGAGTGTGGGGTGGGTGGACAAATCCTGAAAATTTTCCAAGTTTTAGAGGGGAGGGTCGTCAAATCCTGAAAAATTTCTATGTTTTTGAGGGTGGATCGACAAATACTGAAAATTTTCTAAGTTCTTGAAGGGGCCAAGGAGGGGGGGGGGGGGAATAAAAAATTGGAAAAATGACATTTACGTGAAGGGGGGAGGGGTGGGGGGGGGGGGTGGGGGGTTGGGGGTGGGGGGGGGGGGGGGGGGGGTGATTTTTAGTCTACATATATCTTACTATATATTTATAGTTTTAAGGACTGTAATTTTCTCCGACTCCCTCTACCCTCTTCACCACCCCTTAAATCACGGAAGTATTCTTCCTATTTTCACGCGTTTTTGACGATCGCCACTTGTTATTTCGATCCCCTTTGCCTCATTTTTCCGCCCTTTCAAATTCTTTGTTTTTTTCCGTTATTTAAAGTAAAAAAAAAAAATTTTTTCAATAGCCCCCCTCAGGCCCCCCTCATCAACCCCTCTCACGGACTTAGATCTTACAATGTATATATAGTTGTAAGGACTTTCATTTTCTCCGCCTACCCTCTCCCCCCCTCCCAAATTCGCTTATTTTCTTCGTAATTTAACGTAAAAAAATATTTTTCTCCTCTTAGGAGCTGTATTTCCTAATTTTATACAACGAATTAGTTATATCGATTCTCTATTTAATCACTATTTCGTGATTCATCGAAAAAAAATATTCACAGTAATATATGATAGGAAGAAATAACGTTATTAATTTATTATAAAGATATGTCGTATTTATATGTTCAAAATCAGTATACCTATAGTGCAATGTGTAGCACCTCTACATACATCGTTACACCACAGAGATATAAGTCGGTATACTACTGTATGGTATAATACCTTCGGATCATTATATCCCAGACAAATTCAAAACTAACTTAATATAGATTAAAATCATGAAACGAAAATTAGCAGGTTAGTCACACATGTATTGGCCTAGTGCAGAACCAGAGGCGACACCTAAAATGCGATACCTGTCGGATCAAATCGGCGAGCTCGGACCCCCAATTTACGTGGACAGTATCAAAGTAATTTACTTCAACAATAAAATGAGAAGCGTTCACTGAATAACTCTTTTATATAGTTATACATGAAGAAATTCTGAATCGAATAAACATAAAGAAGTTACGTTAAACTATTCATGGAAAAATTCGGCATATTTGAGTTATGTTCTGGATACTGTCGGTAATATATATAGCTATACTCGGGCGTGTTGGTTATGCTTCCACTGGTGCCCACTACTCACGCTGCAGTACTTTCGCGTATCCCTTTCCTTCAGCTGTACGAGGCCAATTGGCCTCGAGCACAATTCCGAAACAGCGCCCCCAGTCGAAGGATTTGAGAACAATTGGTCATTATTACAAGAGGACAGTACTATTATGCATATGCTCCTGACTCCATTCACCAGATGGCCAAGTGCAAGAAGACTAATTCATAGTACTGTCCTCTTCCCGACATGACCAGTCGTTCCCAAGTTGCTCGTGTAGGCGGCGGTGTTTCAAAATTGCGCTTGAGGCCGATAACGCGTGTCTGTCTGTCTGTCTGCCTGTACTTGTTTTTTGCTATTTTCCTCGAGTGAAAATTTGAAATAGCGCTCCCAGTCGATCAACTGGGGAACGATTGGTCGGTCTAGAAGAGGACAGTACTAATACTATACATGCACATGCTTCTGGCTCAATCGCCAGATGGTCAAGCCTCAAAAGTCGCTTCTCTGCAAGAGCATAGAAACTAATTCATAGTACTGTCTTTTTCTAGTCCGACCAAACATTTCCAAGTTGCTTAACTGGGGGCCCTTTTTTAAGTTTGCTCTCGAGGCCAACACAAAAAAAATGCCCGTAATTCAACGAGATAACCTAATATACTTCAACATAATAGTTTAGGTAAAAAATAATCATTGTATTCAACATATCACCTGAAATATCACCTGATATTTTAAAAAAAAATTATGGTAGAACCTAGATACTTTTTCATTTTAGATGATTTCAAATTGTCAAAAGAGTCCTAAATAAGCATTCCCTATGGATGAAAAAGTGCGTAAATTTGTCTATTTTGCAAAATAACTTGTAAAATTTTGTAAACGCAACGTTGTGAAAGTAGACCTAAAAATAGCAAAAATACATACAATGACAACGTACATGAGGTGGGATGGGTTAAAATTGTTAAAAACGTACTGAATAAGAATCCACGATTAATTAAAAAGTGAAAAAATTAGTCCAATTTACAAAATAACTTATTACATTTTGCAACGCAACCCTGTGTTGGTAGCACTAAAAGGTAACGAATATAAATAAAGTACACCAACAGTATAATTATGATAGCATAAACATACAAAGGATATAGTACAGAAAACAAAAATCAGTATACCTGTATTGCAATGTGTACCAGCTCTTTTATATGTATAGTTCCACTACAGAGATAAACGTAACTACACCTATGCATAGTATAATACCTTCGCATAACTGTCTAGGCAACTCCAAGACGAAGTTGATATAGATTAAAATCATGAAAAGAGAATGAGCAGGTGAGTCGCACAGTTATACAAAATAAATTGTTTAAATTGAACGAGATAACCAGATAGACTTTCACCTAATATCTTAGATAAAAATAAACATTGTATTCAACATATCACATGAGATATCGCCTGATATTTTTGAAAAAAGTTATGGTAGAACCTAAATACTGTTTGATTGTAGATGATTTCAAATTGTTAAAAAAGTCCTGAATAGGCATCCACTATTGATGAAAAAGTTTGGAAATTTGTCGATTTTGCAAAATAACTTGTTAAATTTTGCAACACAACCCTGTGTTGGTAGCCCTAAAAGGTAACGAAAATACATACAGTACCCCCACAGTATAATTACCGACAGCATAAACTTACCAAGAATAGTACAGAAAGTAAAAATCAGTATACCTGTAGTGCAATGTGTACCAGGCTACCAGCTCCTTTAGCTCTACCACAAAGACAACCGTAAGTACACCTATGCATAGTATTATACCTTCGCATTACTATGTCCAGGTAACTTTAAGACTAACGTAATATAGATTAAAATCATGAACCGAAAATGAGCAGGAGAGTCGCACAGGTTTTATAACCTCATTTTACCCAAAACTTCTAAATTTCAGAAACAAAGAATAATTTGTTTTTCCTCACGAGCGACTTACTTTTTTAATTCAGAACATTTCCTTCCAATTGGTGTATATGTGTAGCAAACTACATTTTTAAGTTTTATACCCTAATTTCAGTCCGTACTTAGAAGTTTTGCAATGGCTTGCCTTGGCATCACACAGGAATCTTCTTATTTTTTAAGGAAAACCTTTATAGTCTTAGAGAATGTCGCAGTTAAAATCATTTTAATAAAAATGAAATATGTCGTTTTAAGGTTATTGGCCAGAATAAAGTAAGGCTGTCATTAGGTCTAGATAAACATACTGACCCATATGAGGGTTTGGCGCGCGAAGCGCGCAGGGCGGCGAAGCCCCACTAGTATATATACATATATATACAGGGTGTCCAAAAAGTACCGGGACGGCCAAATAGCTCAGAACAGAGACCGAGAATCAAAAAATGTCTTATACGAAAGTTGTGGATTTTTGACCAGAGAATTTTTTGGTGACCTTTTTTATGACCCCAAAGTTCTTATGGATGGTCACGTGACGGTCAACTTTTAGTTTTCTAATGGAAACCCCATTTTTTTGTTTTCGCATTCGGTAGAGCATTAAATTTTACGTTAATTTACACTTTAGGTCAGGGAGTAAAAATGAACCTAGATGGTCATGTGACGGTCACAATACTTTTTTTCATCATAGATTCGTGAGATACGCAATAAATGATTTTTTCTTTCATTCT
>JAPYYV010018754.1:0-11000 GCA_030522625.1 Copidosoma aretas | reverse complement strand
AACACCCTAGAATATAGGAAAAGTGGTCCGAAGTGAAAAAAATAATTTTTGAGGTTGAAAACTACCCCTAAATGCACCCCTAATCACTATATCTTTACATTATCATTATTATTCAATCAGACAAACACACATTTTTTACAAAAAACTATGTACCTATAGATTTTTTGGGTCGCTGATCACGAATATGACGTCAGAATTTCAAAATTCAAAATGGCAGATCCAATAAGGCGGCCGAAAATGTTAAAATGATTTTAAAATGTACGAAAATTTTGCCATGGAGGTTTTTTAGGTCGCTGATCACGAATCTTGTATCAAAATGACAAAATTAAAAATTGCGGATCCAATATGGCGACCAAAAAAGTCAAAACGCTTTAAAAATTTACGTAAATTTGGCTATACAGGTTTTTTAGGTCACTGAACACGAATCTGGTATCAAAATTACATAATTTAAAATGGCAGATCCAACATGGCGGCCAAAAAATTGAAACTTGTTAAAAACTAACAAGTTCTTATCTATAGGGGTTTTGTAGAGCGCTGAACACGCATATGGCGTCAGAATTGCATTATAATTATAAAATTTAAAATGGCGTATTCTACATGGCGTCCAAAAAAGTTGAAACCTGCTCAAAACTAACAAAATATCAGCCCTGGTAGTTTCTTAGGTTACTGAACATGAATTTGGCATTAGAATTGCGTCATAATTACAAAATTCAAAATGGCGGATCTTATACGGCAGCCAAAAAAATTTAAACTTGTCGAAAAGTTAGAAAATCTTAGCCTTACATATTTTTCTAGATCCTAAAACACAAATCTAGCATCAGATTTACAAAATTTTAATCAGCCGATCCAACATAGCGGCGAAAAAAGATAAAATTTGTAAAAGATTTTCGTAAAATTGGGTACAACGGTTTCTTTTGTCGCTGACCACAAATCTGACGGTCGATATAATTCTAAGATAAATGTTAACATACTTTTACCTCTAAATACGTTCGCATACATACATGTGTAGACGAATTTTTTATTAATAATTCTTATACAGGAAAGTCAATGATTCTTCTGATGGTTTACTATAAATAATCTTTCTATTACAAAAGCAAACAAATTTTTTGGTTCAAAGAATTTGATGTGAAAAAATCTATAAATTGGTGTAGGAAAAAACAATAAAAGTTGTATTTGTCACAGTAACAGGTTTTGAAACAAATAAACTAACCCTTTTCTAATCGAACTCCATCGAAGAGAACCTGATATATGACAACTGATATGCACTTTTTTATATTCAAGCTTATTTACTGTTTTCTATGGGATTATATTATCGTTTAATGATATTTTGGAAAAAAAATTTTTTATTATTAAGTGTTTATTACGTTTAATATTAAAAAAATGCGTTAAATAACTTATTAATAGATTTTATTTAAAAAATTAATAATCTGAATTATATTGAATAACAACGGTAAAAATCAAACAGTTAAAATAGGAATTTATATTTTGAATAGGTACTGTTGTATAAAAAAATGATTCTAATTCTATCTCAATCACTCAAGAGAATTCTGAATTCTAAGACATGAGTAATATCATACACATTTACACATACACGGGCGCGCGCGCATAAAGATAGAGAGATTTTTGCCAGAGTAGTCGAGTAAGTTATAAAGCTTATAAAACATTTATATCAAGTTATGTTGATATTCTTACAGAGCTTGTGCTATATATTATTTGGATGTGTATCATATATTTATAAATACATTTATTATTGAATTATTTTTATTAAAGAATAAATTCATTACTTGAATCCTTTAATGAGCAGTACGAATCAAACTTTAAGCAGCAATCAATATGAGTAATATAATTTGCCGAAAAATTAAATCACGTTATTTATTTTTTAAAGCTTAAATCGTTTCTGCTGTAAGACTATAATTTTCTAATTTGTAGATGGTTTATAGTATTTTTCTCACTGTTGCCTCAAAAAATATTTCAGTTTATAATGATAAAAAACATTATCGTCTTTTTATATTTATTCAAACACATTATTTTAGATTCAATTTGGTCGATAAAAA
The DNA here is from genome assembly GCA_030522625.1 of Copidosoma aretas. Taxonomy (NCBI): domain Eukaryota; kingdom Metazoa; phylum Arthropoda; class Insecta; order Hymenoptera; family Encyrtidae; genus Copidosoma; species Copidosoma aretas. The sequence continues at coordinate 8,946 of JAPYYV010018754.1, read as the reverse complement.
GTCATAAAAATTCTATGAAATGATGGAAATTGTTAATATCTTATGTCATTTTATTTGAAAAGGAAAAAAATAAATTTTATTTGCAAAAATTATATGTTCATTTCATGACACGGACTCAAAGTATTATATGATTTCAGAAAGTTATGAAGTGCAGAAAACAAGTATTCAACAAAAAATTTATGATGTTTTTGGTATTCGGGTAGACCAAGTACTTCAAGGTCACGGGACTACGAATACTGACAATATTGCGCGCAAATGCTTTAAGGATCCTCAAAAGTTTGCAACCACCTTGGACATTAATATTGAGCTAGTGGAAGGCTTAGCAACAATTTTGACATGTTTAAATCAAAAAAGCAAATTGATTTCAAAAAGTTAGAGGAATATTCACGACATATATATACAAGTTATATTACGAAAAGTAGCCGTGGGCCAGAATGAGTCCAACCGTGCACAAGATGCTTGAGCATGGGTGCCTTATTGCTGCAAAATTGTTTTACCCGGTCGCCTATTACTCGGAAGATGCCCAGGAATCGTGGCATCGATATCATCGGAGGAATTTAATAATGCATGCTCGACAAAATAGTAGAAAATCTCGGTTGCTTGATACATTTAATAGAGCAATCTATATGAGCGATCGGATGATATCGATGATTTATCTTGACAAGCGCTTGAAAAGAAAGCAGGTACAACAGATGTCGACGAAAGCAGAAAAATTCTTAGTGGGAACGTAAGTTTTTTTTTAATAATGTATAGTATATGTATATGTAGTTCAAAACGTCTAAGTCCAACCATTTACAAAATTTCAAAAATAAAGAAGAATTCAAATTAGATAGCTACTATAATGCGACCAAAATAAAATGTATGCATATCGGGAAGTGATCGAAAATCCAACAAAACTGTCACTATAAGAGAAATAAACTCTGCTTTATTGAAATTCTGCGAAACCTTTTCGAAAATATGACTCATGACTCCAAAATTACTTTAAGTCATACATCACAAATTAAAGATGTACATGTACTTGCTTGCTGTCACGTTTGTTTTATTGTAACGCCAATAATAACTTGTAGTTTTGCTTTTGGAATCCATGAGAAAATTCACTCTACTTATCTTAGTAAAAAATTCGGAAATTGCAAAAAAAAATTTAGAATAAAACGTTTTGAGCTAATAAGTTATATATTTCACTCTATCACATCCATCACCTAACACGGCAATATTAATTGGCTGTAGAGAGAATTCCAATTACCATGAGATAGAAGCCGAGTTGGCAGAAGCTGAGAATGAGTACGAGGAGATGGAATGAAAGAAAATCAGTTTTTCAACATAAATCTAAACATGTGACTTTTATTTAGTTAAAGGAGAAGAATACTATTCATTGAAGCCAAAGAGTAGAAGCTAACTTTGTAAGAAATGTATGTTATGACGTAGCTGTAAATAATTAGAACTTATTGCTTACTTGAAAACAAAATTTTTGAATCTTATGTAAATAAATATATGTAAATATACAGTTAGAATATTTAAGTGAAAATGTTTAAAGTTTTTGACACTAATCTGCTACATACGTATGATTTTACATTTTAAACTTGTAGAGTTGCTAAGCTAATCCATAATCTAGGTATATCAAGCAGTATTCGTTAGAATACAAATACATAAATACGTAAGTAATTAGTCTTATTTATAAGTAGAAAATTTTTTCCCGATAAACAATGTTATTCTTTAATAATGTAATTATCCAGTCTAAGGCTTACATGTATCCAGCAACAATAATTGCCATGATTTTTTGCGAAATCTTTCTATATTGTTGAATCACGTAATGGACTCTGTATAATTTTTTATTTGATTTAATTGACTCCATATAATTGATAATCATATAAAATTCTCTATTTTTTCATTAAATATTAGTATTACAGATTCGTGTTCAGCGACCTCAAAAATTTTTATCGACAGATGTTTAACATTTTAACTTTTTTTTTTTTTAACCACGATATAGTTTCCGCCATTTTCAATGTAAATATTATGCCAAATTCGTGTTAAGTAACCTAAGAAACCACCAGGGCTGATATTTTGTTGGTTTTGAGCAGGTTTCAACTTTTTTGGACGCCATGTTGGATCTGCCATTTTGAATTTTGAAATTCTGACATCATATTCGTGATCAGCGACCCAAAAAATCTATGGGTACATAGTTTTTTGTAAAAAATGTGTGTTTGTCTGATTGAATAATAATGATATTGTAAAGATATAGTGATTAGGGGTGCATTTAGGGGTAGTTTTCAACATCAAAAATTATTTTTTTCACTTCAGACCACTTTTCCTATATTTTGGGGTGTTTGAGCTTCAAGCTCCAAAAAGAATCATCTTGATCGGCCTACCACAGCGGCCGCTATTTTATTTCGACACAAAAAAAGGCATTTTTGCCCACTGTGCGCCGCCGCTTTCGCCACCGCCACGCAAAAGCGAATGAAAGCGGTTATGTATCAACAGCATCAGCAGAAATGTTAAAAATGCCGGACGTCTAACAGACCTATAAAACCTGGTCTTATAGATCTATTAAGTCTGTTGAAAATATCGGACTTCGGATGGACTGATCGGACGCAGGTCTTACAGGTCTAACAAGTCTGTTAAGAGAAGGAAGACACCAGAGTATTTGTTTCATTGGCTTTACTTTTAAAATAAATCAGTAAAGTTAATGCCACGCAATCAATCCATAGTGACCTAATAGACTCGCTCGGCTTAACTTTTGATGATTAATTTAATAAATTATATGTCAAGCAATCAATCCCCTGTAACCCTATACGCTAGAGTAGCCTTACTATTGTTTGTTAATCAGATGAATTAATTGTGATTATTTGCTTGGGATTTAGTTTATTTATGTTATGCAATTATAAATCTAAACAAGCCTACTATTTCGAACAAAAAGTAAACATTTTTTCCGACAGTTTCTTTTCTCAGCATTATTATGATTTTAGATGATATTCAGCTGCTAATAACCAAATCTTTCTTGGACAATCGTTACGTCAATTCTCACACGATAAAGTTTGTTGCAATAAAGTACTATCTTTCGAATAGCTTTACAGTTCAAGTGTTTTTATTAGAATCTCGTGGAGTTTTTTAGTTTACGTCGAGAGGTTTTAGAGCTTCAAACAATATGATAGGTATTTATAGGTTTTGAAAATTTAGTATCAGATAATACCATAATCAAAAATTCAAGTTAAGATCATTTATTGAATCTTCATACGAGTTGTTGATGAGTCTGTACAATAAGATCGAAAATTGTATAAAGTTTTCCAAACTAAGTTAGGGGAATTCAAGTTTAAGGTTAAAAAAAGTTACGGAAGGCACTGTATTTTCACATAGAAAGCATCAATTTTCGAAAAATGATCCCAAAACAGATGATGCGCCTACATTATGAATTTCCGGTTACGTTTTATTGGTGAACAATGTAGTAGGAAGCGTTAACGTGAATATTATGAAAAGGAACATGGATTTGACAGTTTTTAGACAGAAATAATCGATATTTTCTATTTATAGTTATTGAAGACGCTATATTGTATCTGCCATATAAAATTTTTTCAGAAAAATATGTTCAATTAAAAAGTCATACAAACAATTTGAATTAAAAGCGAATTATTTCGGTTGCGTGAAATTTTTAACAGAGAAGTACTCCGGATGTCACGTTTTGACCCGATTTTCATCAGAATTGAGGTTAGATTTGAAAAGGTAAATATTATAAAAATGTATGTATTAGGAAGCTTTAAGGTAAATTTTAAAAAGAACTATAAACACATGGCTTTGACATTTTTCAATCTATTATTATTATAATTATTATTACTGTAATTATTATTATGATTTTCAAACACACTTAACTTCTTTGGCAGGTGTCTTCCAAAGCATTGTCATACTGATTTCATTTTTTCTCGATTCCATTAGGTCTTATGAAAAACAACTTTGAATAAAAGTAAATAAAAGGCTTACTATTTTTTAACATACCTACTTACTTATATCAATTAATATTTATTTTACTTCTCTAATCAGTTGAAGCTTGTATTGTCTGATAATTATTTATCATTACGAGTACTGGTGATATTATACTATGTAGTTCTTTTGCTGGGTGCGGTTAGAATCTTACTGTTAATTATTAGTTTAGTTCAATGCTTTATATTTGGTCATTTTATTTTTATTTTATATTGTATTTCCCTAAACGTGTCGCAGAAACTTCGTTCTTACCGGTGGTCCCACGACTAGGACGTTTTTTATTCTTATTCAAAATAATTTTCAACATTTTGACAAACTAAAAAATATAAAAATTGTTGCCAAAATAATGTATGCAATGACACGTCTCTATCTTAACAATAAAATAGCCCCTTTTGGATACTACAGACATCTAAAAAATGAAAAGACCAAAATTTTTCGAGTGCATGTCATATAACCTGTCACTATGTATAATTATACTTTGCAAAACAAAAACCAAAACGTCAAAGATACAAAGTCTTCTATTGGCAGACGTATGTACTTTGACACTTTATTAATAATTCAATGTCAATTAGTCAATCTTTAAGTATTGAAGTAATAAACTCTGAAGAGCAGTGACACGTTAAAGAACTTACTCTCAACTGCACAGCAGTCGAAAAATGTTGTCTGCTATTGTGCAAGAAACATTTATTACTGCGCTTATACAAGTAAGCTTAATTAAATTCGTTTCACCATCAGTAACTTTTACACTAATTTAAAACTTGACGCTTAATACACTATATACACTGTTTCTAGTAATTTAATGCATATGAAGCAAAGGAGTCACAAATTGCTCCCCTTGTTCCCCTGGAACTTCGAATATTATTATAAACAACATTTTACACTTTGCACTGGTTAATTAAATCCTTATAACATTATGATCGCTTGATCAGTAACTTTAAGTATATTTAGTCATGTAGAGTCCATTGGCTTAGCGAATATTTTATATTACAGGGCCAAGTATTTTTTATCTTTTACCTTCTAAATCAATGCACTTGTTTTTACTGACAGTACAAGTCATATCATGAATTTTAAAAATATCTCCTGTATTGAGGAGAACATCGTTATTAGGTGAAGAAGTTGTCAACTCACATCCTAGAAATGAAATTCTTTTTACATGACATACTTTGTTTTTTTGGACACAACTTAAAATTTATATTTCTTGCATTTTAATCTGAGTGTCAGAATATTAAGTATCATTTTCTAAACGCGGACACAACTGATCCAATGGCTTAAAACCAGAACGAAGAGTCCTTCTAATTTTACCCAGTTCATTCTCATGTAAAAAATCACTTATGTCATCAAGAGGGCAACCTTTATTTCTAACATCTTCAGAAACATGACCCAAGCTGTGTAAATTAAGAACTTGAATCGTTTCTCCATACATATATATGAAGCTTTGCTTGTAATAACTTTCATGTATGTGATTCGCATGTTCTAGATGACTCTTCGATAAAGTTTTGCTACACGTGATCCGGGTGGCACAATGAAACAGCGTAAAATGTTCCAACAACTCCTCAGATAAAATACCTTGTAAGACTAATATTCCGATATATGCTAAAAAAAGACGAAATACGGTAGCTTTCCACTTCCCGATCTCTCACAAGATCTTGTACATCGTTGGAACTCGTGTGGAATTTGACATGAAATATTCATGAGCCGGGTAGAAACTCGAAGGATACTATTTGTATTTAATTTATTGATGTTAGTTGTTATACACCAATAATCTAACAACTTTTTCATAATTTGCAAACAACCGAGATGCATGAAATCAAGCACAAAGTCATTAACCATATCTATGTTTAGATTTTCCAAAGGGAAATCACGTATATGGTGATCAAGATCACTTCTATTCCTGAATGAATGGTTTGTCCTGATTTCATCATCATAGGAGCAGAGAAACAGTCTCCTCCTGTTTTTTGTATACCCCCTTACAACACATCTTTTACACGAATGAAAGCCTGTGTGAACTTTTATAGATTTTATAAACGCTCTTGCGGGCCGGTCATAATAACACTTATGACATGGATATCATAGTGATCACCTTTAATATCAGTACCACTCATAACTAAAGAATGGAGCTCAGCAACGAATTTCTCAAAAAAAATTTGTACAGATGTCGGTTTTCCTTTGCCACAGTAAATGTTTACAATAAAAGGTTTGTACATTGCCCTATCAGAGTAAATTCGTCACAAAATGGGCCAGAATTATGTGCTACTCGATTTATATAAAGACACTCCATCAACGCTAAACTGCAGTTTTAACACCCTATCTTCATGCAATCCGGGATCAACAAAATTTTAGAGATTTTTTTATAATCCAAAGTAGTCATGTTTTGCTGAATCATAAACTTTTGTAGGATCAAAAACTTCAATATTATATTTTTCAACTCTTTGCTTGAATAAAGTTTTATGAGATTTAGGCAGAGTTACGTCGAGAGCTTTAAATTTTTTGAGAAGATAATCTATGTAAGCATACGGAAGGTTACAATCCTTAAAACACTCCTTTAATATTATTTTAATTTTTGAGTATTCATTCTAATCTAATTTTGGATTTTCATTGATCACAGTCGCACTTAAATAATTATCGTCACTAGAATAAGATTTACTAGAAAATCTGAAACGTTCATGCAAATCATCATCATCTGTCAGCTCATTTCCTGACATACATTTTTCCTGATGAAAATCTTCAGCAACATCAAGAGGAGTTTCTGTTACTTCTTCTAGATAGCCACTTTTGAAATGAATACTATTTCTAATTCTCTAGTGGAGCTTCAGTTTCTAGAGGCATTTCTTCTTTATTTTCGGTAGGATTTTCATTAAACTTACTTTTACGACAAGATCGCATACATAATTTATGACGATAAATACGTCTTGACGTTTTATACATAATTACAAATATTTAATAACACTTATATAATTTAAAATGAGTCATTATCGAATATGTAGAAATAAATGTCAAGTGGCAGACTACGTTCGGGCAGCTGTCGGGCCGCCTTTGGCTTCCGAAAGCCCTCGGCTGTTACTGGTGGACCTCACGCACACCTGCGCACGCCCCACATTCGGACCATCCACGCCAGCATAAGGCTGAATGTTTCTGTGCGTCAGCTACACGACAACTTCTGTTCGGGTACATGTGTATAAGCATGAAGTTTCAATGTGCATGCATGGTCTTTCTCAGTTCACTGGTTGCATATACACTGGAATAGACGGTGCGTGCACGTCAAAACTTAGTAATTATACGCATGTAACCTTGAATCTCAGTGCTTCGTAAGTTAACACGATCTTCTGACGTACAACATTTTTCCGTGAATGTGTGTCTTGTCTGTATGTCAATACGCCTAATTGTAATAACTTTCTGTTCTATAGTTCATAATGTGCAAGCATATTATAGTATAAGTATAAAATAATTAGATAATTTTTAAACGCTATGAATAAATATTTAAGTACTTATTAGAATTTACATTTTTTGGTAAAATTGACACTATAAGGTACAACGGTCGCACACAAAAATTCGAGTTTTTTCAGATCCCGCAGGGCCAAGTGAGCTAGCATGTCTGCCTACGTGACTTTCGGAACTCCCGGAGACAACTGATATTTATTTATTTGTATCACAAATATCTCACAATAATGGTCACTTACCCCTATTTTTTACCACGGTATATAGAAGAAAAAGACTTTATCTACAAAGAGTAAACGTTCATCAGCGGAAGAAAGTTGAGTTTGGCTTATCATAACCGAAAACGATTCCTTGTTTTCACTCCGCCTTATAAGAATCTACTTTCAGAATTGAAACTATTATAAGATATGATATGAGCAGATCCACGTTTAATGTGCACTTAGGAGTCCCCAGTTTTAAAAAAAATTAAAATTTAAGGTACACCTATGGAATACGGTTTTTTTGTTCCTCACATATCCAAAATCACGACAAAATTCGTGAACATGCAAAAAATAGAGGGTCACTAACTTTTTTGTATAGCTTTTTCAGAAATTTACCTAGAAGTACGAAAAAATTTGATCAGTTCGAAAGAATGTGCACTCTATTTCTTATAACTTATTTTATAGATTAGTTATCACAATTCTAAAAAAATACTCTTAATGTACTTGAGATAAGCTTTCGTTTCAGCACGGATGAAGATGAAAATGTTGATTCCGTCAAAAAATACGGCCGATCGAAGTTTAGGCTTCAAACTCAAAAAATACATTTTAATCGATTTCTGAAAATGGCACTTAAAACCACTGCACCTCTCGACCAGATTATTATTTGTTACTTTATCAGAGTTAAAATCAAACGATTTTTAACGAGCTTTTAATTCAATTTTGGATTGCTGAAAAATGTTTATTGAGTAAAAACATATGACTGATTGAAGATTTCATTTTACATGATAAATTTCCGATCTTAACTATCTTCGCTATGATAATTTTTTATAGTCAGCATTTTAAACTTTATATGGGCGTGAATTAAAGTGCTTGAAACAAGCTTTGATTTAAGATCTGGTCGAGTATGAAATAATTTTTTAGTCAAAGTAACGGCTGGATTAAGCCTATGGTATTCCGAATATTAAAGCACGCTTCTGTCCGTTTTTGGGTAAAATTATTCAAACTTACTATGCATTTCGACTTACTTTAAATTGTTTATGCTATAAAATGTTTCTTGTCATTTTATGTACAAATCAAGATATTTTCAACAATTATTTGTATACATTTAAGGGAGTTCCCTCCCGAAATGAAAATAATCAGGTTTTGATGAAATTTGACAAATATGTTCTTTAATGTCGTACCAAACCACTGGTAAAGTCTCAGATCGATTCAGAACCTGTGAGCAGAAATATGAACATTTCTTTGAACACGGGCTTTTATGGGAATTCATGAAATCGTACCGAACCTCATACTTTTCATTTTTTTTTAAAGAACTCTTAATGATCATATTTTCAAATAAATA
>JAPYYV010018753.1:0-13189 GCA_030522625.1 Copidosoma aretas | reverse complement strand
CGCCACCCCCCCGGGCGGCGGGCGCCGGGCCCGGTGTCCGCCGGGGGCGCGGCCCGGGCGGCCCCCATTTGGCCCCCCCCCCCCCCCCCAGCCCATGTTATATAGCTTATGAGGGAAAAATAGTTCAAGCGGCCGTCACTGGCGGATCGACTCCCCAAACCCATAAAGACTACGTGTTAAAATGACAAGTGGCGCCAGCCCTCCCCTCCAACCTCGTGCACCCGGCGAATACATGTTGCAAACGTATGGTACGTTTGTGCGAGTATTTGCGTGTACACTGCGATCAAACGGCAACCAATAAACAGTCGGTTATAGAACGCACAAGAGGGCTCTTTTGTTGAATGATTCCGGAAGTTGGATCTTTTTGTGCGTGTATGGGGTAACTCTTGATCAAGTGCCGGATATTGGGTTACCGCGTACATACAGGGTATACATGTACGTCTAACATATATTCCAGGGGAGGATGGAAAAAGCCTTTCGTGCCTGATCTAATTGGAACCTGAAAGAAGAGTTTCAGCGCCCCCTATGGACGGAAAATAAACTATAGGAGAGGTGCAGGAGCCTGTGCATTGCACTGTGCGGTATAAGGAATGCATCGATCGAACAATGTAAACGTGAAATCTACTCAAGAGATAAATTTAGTATGAACATAATTTTATCTACTTTGTTAATAAACATACAGTTTTGTAGTCGGACAATGCGAAAGAATCGAGAACTCAATGAATTCCCTACACCTCGTAATGTATTTTTCACCTCTCCGTCCATTTAGTTCAAAATTTGGTCACACGTAAGTGTACAGAGGGCGCTGACACGCTTTCAAGTGCCAATACATACTACGTCCAAGCAGGTGATGCTTGGCTCTTTTGTACAGTAGATCAGGTGAGATCAGGGGCGTCTAGCCAGAATTTTCATTTAGGGAGAATGGAAGCGGGGGTTATTGTGCAGAGATGGACCAATTTGTAATCGAGTTACATATTGCACCTGATTTTCCTTATCACGGGGAAAAAAGGGCTCGGTCCTTTGGCTATGCCTTTTTTTGTAATACAGATGCCGATGCAATCAAGTATATAATGCCACTGCGATCATACTTTAGCTTCATATCTCTGTTGTATGGATGTGAGCACTTCTGATGGTCTTCGTACGATATATATTTTAAGCCTCGTTTTAAGCACTGTGATACACAGGTGCAAGGAGAAAAAAGTGCTTGCTCTACAGATAAAGCGTGTTATACGTGCTCGGCTGGACTATCGGCAGCAGCAGCCTCCTTTTTTTCTACTTTGAAACACGAGAAGTTGTTTACTCGGCTGAAGGCAGCCGAAGTTCAAAGGGTGAGAACGGAGCGGCAAGGACGCCTAGGGAACGAGACCAGACACGATATAGGAACAGTATATACTATACACACGTGGGCGAGATACTAGGCTGCTGCTCTGTACGGCAGTGTATAGGTGTATAATGTATAACCTATACGAGCCGAGCGGAAAACGTAGGGTTTGAGACGAGCAGCGGTGGCGCTGCTGTGCAGCGGTGCTGTGCATCTGTCGGCGTCTGTCTGGTTATACCTGCGGGGTTAAGTTTGAGGATTGTTTTCAAAGTTAAGGATCGAGAGAGTTTTAATTTTTTTTTTTTTTAATACAAGATAGGTCCGTTTAACACTCTTGCGTGAAGTTAGAACCCGATCCAGGGGTCTGATCATTCAGTACTTCGATAATTGTGATCGAGTTCGAGTTTGACCAGTAACTAACCGTTAGTTGATGTGGAATACTGCAGGAACACTATTCATTGAGGTTGAAATTTCTTTCCTAACCTCAAAAAATCATTGAAAAAATAAAATTTCTTCGAAAAAAGTAAGAAACTGGTTTTTACTCATCTGAATCCATATTTTTAACAATGTAAAACCATTAAAAAATGATGCTCTGACAATTCGGTCACATGATTCATCAAATAACCGCACTTCTAACTGCTGCTTAACGTAACCTCACTTTACTAATGCGTGAACTGTCTTGGTTTTTTTTCAAAATCTAATACCTCAAGAATAGATTAAGATAGAATGATCATTTTTTTTTTAATGAAAAATCTTCTTCTGTGTTAAAACGTATTTTCAAAGTTACGTCATTAGTTACTTAAAATCAGATGCAAAATTCCTCAGAAATTTAATGGGTTGCATATTTAAAAGGCTGTGCAACTCCATAAAGTGATATTAATCGTCTGTCACGGTCATTGAAAATTAATTATAACCTTGAAATCGGTAGTTCAATGGTTAAATCTTAATTTTGTATCCATTATACAAAAGGATTCTAGAAAGAGCAGCTTAAAACATACTGTTTCATGCAAGACTATATTAAACTTTACTCCTTTCATTTCAATAGACAGTGTTCATACGTATGAATACTTGAACATCAATTTTATTGACCAAAAATTAAATTTAAATTATATATATATATATATATATATATATATATATATAGTTTCATTCGATCTAATCGGTTTTTATGCCAATTAGCTTAGAATAATGAAGAGAAGTTTTACTTTGAAAATAAATTATATTTAGGGACAAAGAACATAATACGGAAAATAACTTTCAGCGCTACTTTATACTTGTTTTCTCTGTTCCAAGCCGTGCTAGCTTTAAGCTATATTTTTAATTACCGTAATATCCTAATCTGGTCTTAAGATATTAGATTTCGAAAAAAAACAAACAAGATAGTTCACTCATTAGCAAAGTGAGATTATGTTAAGCAGCAGTTAGAAGTGCTGTTATATGATGATTTAAGTGACCGAATTGTCAGAGCATCATTTTTTAATGGTTTTTCACGGTTACAAGTATGCATTCAGATGAGTTAAAACCAATTTTTACTTTTTTCGAAAAAATTGCATGTTTTCAATGATTTTTTGAGGTTAGGAAAAAAATTTCAACCTTAATTAATAGTTTTCGTGTATTCCACATCAACTAACCTGTATGCTCCGAAAAAAGCATCGTTCTATCTTAATCTGTTCTTGGGATATTAGATTTTGAGAAAAAAAACCGAAATAGTTCACCGTGCGACGTGTCAAACTGTAGAACTCACTTAGGGATAGGGATAGAACTAGCTTGATATTATCCTGCAAATTTTGTTACCATCCTGATATCCTCCCCTATACCCTCTTAAACTGTCTCATCAGCAGTTAATAGCATTTGCTCCATTTTAACTAGGGCCTTTTATACCAATTAAAAATTCCGGAACAAACGTTGGGGGTCAAGAGTTTGTTTTTACAGTAATCGAACCTGCGCGACTCACAAGCACGCCCAGCCCGGCGGGACATCAACAATAATTATCACTCGTTATTTTGCACGTGTGGTAATAATTTTTTCAAAAATCCCATAATTTTGCTATAAATTCATGATCAGCTTTCGATTCTATGTATTATGGACAAAATTGAGGAGAAAGCGGTTGCAAGGGAACTACATCCGATTACGGAACAATAAGGCCTTGTATATTCTCTTTCGCGCACTACTCAGCTGCATTAATTTCCACTGCACTAAAACCACTAAACGTGAGTACAAGAAGTGTACAAGTCGCGCAAGTACCGTCCATAAGCGCGTACTTGATCAATTTTCGTCGTTCACGCGTGGCAGCTAAATCCATTATTAACGTACTCGCGAGCTCGTGTGTCTTAGCTCGGCAGCGTACACGGTTCAGTAACCCCTTTCCCTTTGTGCAAGCGAAGATCCTCTCAACACAACACATCCCAGTTATTCCCAGCTGAGCGTTTTAACTATGTATACATCAGCATTGCGCGCGCGCGTGTGTGTATTTCGTGTTCGTGTCTAAACGCCTATAGTGCTCCCGAAGATTCTATTGGACGGCACTGGTTACCCTTCTCTGTTTGCTGTCGCGTGCTGCAGCAGTTGATTCACCGAGCCTCGTTTCCATGTTTTTTTTCCCCCCCACTTTTTTGAGCTTTTTGCGAGCTTTATTGCTGCCTGAACGATGAATCTTGTCGTGCTTATTTGACGCAGTATCTTTACCGAAGCGAAGATTTAGAGACATGACGTGGGCGCGTGAGTATCCATCGCTCGGTTCTGGATTGGTTATTAGAAATATTGTGTCATCGTACTCGGTGTTCAAATATGTTGTTGCTGTTTGGATAACCAATAATGCCTCCTCCTCCTCAAATCGGTTCTTTCAAAAAACACAATTGACACGGTCACAGTGATTATTATTTGATTTATTCACACAAATTCATTAAACTGGATAATAATTACGAGCATCAGCTGATATTATTATTATTGTTATTATTATTATTATCTTCCTATGTTAATCAGACGATGATGATCTATATATACATGTATATACGATCAGAAAATTAACATACCAGCATGGCAATGCTTCGTCACTGTGCGACCTTCGCAATCAACGACAATTAAGAAGTTACTGACAAAGTTATTATGCCTAGTCCTTCTTACCATACCTTAACGGACATCCACCGATCCACGTACTGTATTTAGCTGCTGTGGTCATTTGAAGCAATGACGTTGGCTTACGACTGACGTTGCATCATCTTCGAAAACGTATGTCATCATTATTGAATAAAATTGGAGATTTATCGTATCGTTTGAATTATATAGGCTTTATTCGATTCCGTGGTGTGGAAGCAGAACGAGTAATGGAATTAGTTGTAATGCAATTATAACGAAGCATATTGTATGGTAATAAATCGATTTAGTCCACACATCGGAGGAATAGAACACAGAAACGGTTACGTCATTTTCAAACTGTGTAACGGAGTAGGCTTCAATAATCATGACATAGATGTCTTCACACCTTCACACTTAATTAATTTACGGATTTCTTTTGAACAGTTTAATGCGAGGTTTAATGCTAGTATTTTACGAGATATACAAACACTATTTGATTAATTCAATCAGTCCGAAAATAAAATATCCATTCGAATACGAAATAAAAAAGATATCGAAGAATCCGCTGTAAATCGTGTGAAAGGGCACTGAATCAGGAACAAGAAGAAAAGAGAGAAAAGATTTAGAGAGCGAAAGAGCTAATTTACCAGAAAATTTTTCTTGAGCTGGCTATATACACGTAGGGAAGTCTTACAAGACGACTTATGACTGTTCATTGACTAATTTATTAAAACCAGAATTAATCTTGGAATCAATCATACATCTAATAAAACTAGTAATAAGTTCTTGTAAAAGTACAAATTTTTATGATGTACTTGATTAATAATGTCAAAATATTAGATTTAAAAATAATTATTACTACTATTGAACACTAATTTTCCAAATCGCAACATAATGACTCTGCCGCATACATTATTAATCGAAAAGAAGATACACAGACGCTCGAACTTTAAGTTTGAATTCTCGTTCACTCGTCATTACAAAAGTACAAACTGGGCAGCAGAGAGGCAGACCTATGTCGAGTGTAAAATCGGCTCAAAGTAACTCACGATCAGTTAAAAAAGTAATAGAATCTTTAACAAATTTTAACATACAAATTATAATAGCCAAAATGCATTCAACATTCATTTGGACTAATAATAAGATATCGGTGCCTCGGGGATTTGGAAAATCAATGTGTTGAAAACGAGCCTACAATCATTGCTAAGGATGTTATTGGTGTAATCAGAGAAAACTTGTAAATTATTCATGCGCGTAAAAGAACCATGAAGGCCTCAATCGATAAACCGATGCGAGGCTACGATCTGCTTCGTGTCATGAATACAGAATCTTATCAAACCTTCTGCTGGATAAAGGTTCAATAAGATGCAATCATAGAGTTTGATCATATTTTACTGAGGGACTAATCATCATCTCGGTGGAATGAACGCGCCTTACGAAATAACCATTTGTTCGAATTCAAACGTGCCGAGGAACGGCCTCAACATTGTTCGATGGTATTTCAACCCCGATTGAGTTGTGAAAATTTCCCGCGGCTATGCGACAACGCATATTTCTTCCAGTATACTATAAGTATACTTATAACCCGCAGGGTTCATGATTTTGCTCAAAAAGCCGCGGGTGTCCAGGCTATGTCGTAGGATTTATGGGGACAACGCCATAACCTTTCTGGCGACGTTTGCGGGTTTGAAAGATAACAGTCGACAAAAACCACCAATGACTACAGCTCGGAAACACGCCCGGAGTTTATTTTCGACGCTCGCTTCGGCCAGCCAGCCAAGATAATGCCAAGATTGTCAAGACGCGACGTGTCGAAATCATTTTTCTAACGATAAACCACTCTAACGTCATACCGTGAGCATTTAATGTTCGAAACTGTTCAAGTGTCAATACTGATGGTACAAATTCGTAATTGACGGAGAATCAAGCTGTGACGTACCTATACGGCAAAAATACAGTCGTGAATATGTACAAGCGAGCGTTGATAATCGGATCATCGACACACTGCAGCGCCGCCGACGCGCGCGGCGGTGTGAGTGCACCAGGGTTTTATTTAGCCTCGGCGTCTATTTTCGCCGAGCGAGGAACGAAAAGACGAATCGAACGGATACCGGCTCCGCCTTATTAGGACCGTTGGGGCTGCGGATGCCCGAGTTTCTCAAGATCAGTGACGCCGAACAGTGTCAGCGCGTGTTAAAGTCCGACCATGCGTGTGACGCTGAATGAAAAAACAAACAACCAAACGTCTTTATACCCGAAGGCTTGTCTTTTTTCGAATGTACACGATATAATACTTAGTAGAGTTAAAAATAAAAATTGGAGGCTTCGGCGTTTGTTTTGGAGGTGTATTTTTGGATGTTACGATTTTGTGGTTCAAGTGTGAGGAAAGTCAGCGTGGCTCAAACATGATCGATGAAAACGATGCTATCAAAAAGTTTATTCATCCGCAGAAAAATTTGTCGGGCAATAAACGTATTGCTAGTTTTTAGATGATTTCAATGAAGGGTAATTTTTTCTGCTAAAAGTAACGTACCACCACATATCTGTATTCTCTGAAATTATTCAGACATGCACGCAAACTGAGATCTCGCGAAATCGTATCAGAAATCTTTGAACAAATCATGTTGGGTGAGCTCAAATTATTGGACTATACTTACGTAAGAGCGGATAGTCCCTCGACTATGATGGAATTTCAACGTTTCAAGGCTCACGAAGTTTAACAACCGCTCGCGTTTTACGAGTCGTGACATTAACTTGGCTCACGCTCAAGTCAAATTGTGCGTCGCCATATTTTTCTCTTTCCTCGGACAACAAAGAATCCGTCGTTTTCTTCATAGCTTCATCATACCGCACACGCGTCACCATTAATGTTTTTTACGCGTGGATGTTATCCGATTGATCGGTCGAACGATAATGTTTATCGACTCTTTGTTCATTAAAATCTATAATCGCCGCTCTTTAGATCATCACAGCACAACTACGACGAAAGAAACGAGTGAAAATATATATTGTGTTTCGGGCTATTTATCGGTGTGAAGACAAGTTTTTTCAAAAATTCTTTGATACCTCCTCGTCACTTTAAACCTCGATTTCAACTGTCGTCTGATTTTCATCAGAAGCGAATAAATTTACAGGCTACAAGATCACGCGTCTCATTTATATTAATATGAAGTTATCAACTAATCGAGCGTGAAACAAAAAATCTTCCTACCATCAACAGTAAGATAAAACGTCAGAGTCGAAATGGAAAACCTGCACAAAACCCAGTATCCAAGAGTATTTCGGAATCCCACTGTCACCCGCATGGAAACCAAAGATTCTCAACGCCTGCATCAGCTGACTGCACACTGCGGGGGAAAGCGCGTGGGCGGCGGCAGCTCGTCGATAATCCCTTTTCGCTCGGCTGTACTAACTCCGAGCAAAGGGCAGCGCAGTCGCGGAGCAGTCCTCCTCCGACGAGCTTACTTCCCACTGGCCGCGAAGGTAAACCCGCGCGGGGGTTGTTTTTTTTTTTTTTTTTTTCCAACGCCACCCATGCTGTATAATTGCGTCTGCCTCACGGCCGATTCGTTGCACACACGAGCCGTGTGCGCGCGCGCGCTTATGCATGCATTTATGTAGACGGGAAATAGGGAGACCTTTACGTAACGGCGACACCGCGCCGGTTATGCGGAGTCGCACTTTTTTATGTAATGCGAGAGTTATAGTTTGCACGCGTGTGCACGTGCGGGTTGCGTCCGAGTGTCTGCGGGGATCTGTTGCGCGAGTACCGTCATGATTTTCTTGCGGCCCGCGCGTCGGCGCATAAGGCTTTGTGCTCGTGGTATTGGTTGCCAATCGTATGTGCGCGCGGTTCGCGAAACGCGGGGTGTCACTTTGCCGGCTCTGCTGATGGTGCGGCGCGTGAGCTTTGTTCACCTGTATATTGCACAACTGTATGGTTATTCCCGTAGAATCTGAATTTACTGGTCTATGATTGTCCGAACTGTGGTGTCACGTGCACGGATTCGTTCGAAACGCAACTGTTTCAACGAATGTATGTTGATTTTGGTTGGGAAAAATTATTTTTTCGGCGACGATTGAAAAGACCTCTTCTTCTTCCAATTGCTTTTGCAAGGAGCTAAACATTTTTCAAACAATAAAAATCAGACGCGCTGTTGAACGACTTTTCGGCAGATAGAAAATAATTTTCGTCGCGTTTTCTTCCAGCCAAGTTTATGATACAACAAAGTTGTTCTTCGCAAAGGTATAGTGTACATTTAGATCATTCGAAAATTTCAACTCGATAAAAAAAAAGGAAAAAATTATTCAAATCTTGATCTCGATTCAAAATTTTCATGATTCAAGTTTCATGATTGTAAATTACAACTGTTCAAAAACGTATATCGTAGATATCAGCGATTTATTGATTGATGAAATTTTTCTTTTTTTAATCTAATACGAAATAACTTTTCCCACACATGTCATTATCTGTATAGTCAACGTTTATGGGAAAGAGGATTATAATCTATAGAAGCAGTCATGCAGCAGTACTGTTTATACCATCCGCTCTACTTTCGTTTTTATTTTGCCGTATTTACTTTCTACTCGTGAAGGCGGGAAAAATCGAAAAAATACACACAAAGAGATAGCGAGGCGAATCGAAGGGCCGTTGATTTTTATTTGACAGGCAATTAGCCACGGATGCGCGCACAGGATGTATAGCTGCTGCTGCTGCTATGCAAACAGAGCGTGCAACTCTTTCTCTCTCTCGGTGCTATATTCGTACTAGATGTATGATAAATGCCACGCCTCGGCCGTTTCAGCCTTTGATTTTGATTTGATTTCTTTTTTCGGGTGATCGCATATGTTTATCAGATCGTTCTGTCGATAGACGGAATAGGAGAACAGGTTATAGCACACATTCAACACACTGATGGTGAAAAAAGTTTACGTACGAGAATTCACAAGTTTCTCCCACAAACATCTAATAAAAGCTATTTTAAAAATATGATATTCAACTCGAGCATTCAAAAGCTTTCATATTTTTCGAAGCACGAAACTACAAAATTATATCTATTACGTTAAACGCCATTCGTTAATCTTGGATCAATAATAGGTACAACTAGATGAAGTAATGAATACATCATTTTTTTAACAAGTGACAATTTCACTGTAATTAACTGTACAAAAAAAAAAGTGATAATTTAATGTATCAAGAAAAAAATGCCATACAGTCATAGCGACATGATCCATGAATTTTATGGTTTCTTAGCACTTCTGTAAAATGTAATCGAAATACACGATGCTACGAGTTTTATCGTTTTTTCATTGTATTCAATATTTTATTAGTATACCAGAAATTATTTGTTGATTATTACTTTATAGAATGGAATTAAATCATGTAAGATCATCATCTGCGGAACCACTTTAATCACCGTCATTTTCGCGGAAAAAAGTTTTACTATTTTAATCATTGAAACTTTATGTAGTTCAAAATAAATATTTTATCCATTTTATCGAGTTGTATGTATTTATAAACTTACAAAAATAGTTTGTTATTATTTAAAAGAAGTACCCACACACAGCTCAAAATTTCAACACACATCTCGAGTGTCTGCATGTACTGATAGTCATTCTATATTTTCGCCAGGAAGTCGACGACGACGACCGCGTAATAAAAAAGTTATGACACGCGATAATACGATAATTGTACTCCAAGGCTCTCTATACATATGGATGAACAGAATGATAGTGTACACATACGTGTAATACGTGCGTGTTTTGTGGAGAGTATTATACCAAGGAGCTAGGGATTTTGTACAACGAATTCAATGGAGGTGAGGTGAGCGTCATGTGACTCGATGATATGAAATTACATTTTATACCGAGGGCTAAGCATCGACCAATAATTTAATAAAAATATACGACTCTTACCGCGATGTTACGCCTTAGGCCAAATACGTAAGTAAAATGACCTACATACACAAGTATAGGCATTAGATATATTTCACAGATCTCTGGAGACGATTGTATATTCGAAGACAAACTCTTCCTGGTGAACCGTCTGAGAGCAGGGATTTCAATAATTATTTCTAAATCATTCGAAATAACAAGTGGTATAGTAAAATTCGCGTTGTTTTACCGGCTGCATCCTAAAATGGTGGACAGAAATAATTGATTAAAATATCGGTATCTTTATACAATAGTTTTAATCGATGAAAAATTACAGTAAGCCCTTCCCAAGAAATATACTATTTTCCCAACATAGTAGAAATTAATAAGATTTCTGATTCAATCTTATGAGATCCTGATTAATGTACATTTATACAAGTGATTTCGGATAGATTTCGACGAGGATCGTCTAAAGGATTGCATGGACAAGGTAGCTTCACGGAATAAACGCCGAAAAAAAAAATAATTAAAGTAGCTTTCTTGATACCACTGAATGAACACTTGACATCTTGCACGTATGAATCACTAACGCGTTCTCAGTCCACAATACAGCACTAGCCAAGGCGCGCAGAGAGTGAAGAACCGACGAAGAGCGAAATAAAAGACTCGAGAGTGAGAAGAAGAAAGGAGATGTGGTTGGTGCAAAAGTAGCCTACAGGGGGGTCGCGGCAGCAGCTGAGCAGTCGCAATAACTATCGACGGCGATCCGCAGAAAAAGGACGAGGCGAGCGAGAATAAGGAACTGAGGTCGGGCTACCGTGTCAAGGCTGGTGTTCACCGACTGGACAGTAATACTCGCAGTAAGTATACCTACACCTAAGCGGGCACCGACGAACGCACACACACACGATCCCCTTTTTTTTTTTACGTGATCGGCCCCTTTTTCTATATCCCGGCTCGCGCGAGCCCTCTGCTCGTCTTTCTCTAGCTGCAGACATCTTGCTCGGGTCGAATTTGCTTTTGTGGTGGTCGGAGCCTTCGAAGATCGTATCTATTTCTAAGACGAGTGCTTGCGGGGCTTTGGCGCTCAAAGTTCGACTTTGACGTGTTGTGGGCGGCAGATTGGATGTTATTGAAGGTCGTGTCGAATTTCGAGAGTTGCGGTTCGAACGGGAACGGACTTTCGACATTGCGTCATATTCTTGAAAGATCTCGTCATATGTAGAGTATATACGTAAGCACGAGCAAAACAAAATACTTTTGACGAGGGGAAATCCGTTTTTCGTTTTTCTTGCGTTGTGTAATTCAATGACGAAATTGTGCTCTCTATTGAATGTTAAATGTTCATAGAATTTTAATGATATTGTGTTCGAGTCTGTACTAGGTTAATTTTATTTTTATACAACCACATGTTAAATTGGTTTTTATTTCAAGTATCTACTTATGTGAGCTTAGAGATTGTAAAAAATTGTGAAATACTAAAAAAAAAAAAAAAAAATGGTTAACAGAACAAGATACGACAAAAAAGAAGCCAAGTATGATTATTTACAGCTATCACTCTACGTGTATCGACGCTAGCATCATCTGATACCTACTAGGCTTAGGAAGACGGTATTACATGAAGAAATCGAATTATACCTTATGTTTATGAATACTCTGATAGGAAGTCTCAATTGAATTTAGTAAATGGTTTCGAGTGATTCGAGACTTAAGATATCAAATAGACTTTCGTTAACATCAAAGTTTATGCTCGATACATTTTATTTCTCATTCTCTTGATGCGTGATAAACTATCCATAATTACATTAATTATGTAACTCTTTCTAAATTATTGTTTTATTGTCAATTCTTTATTTGCTGATAATTAGCGGAATACTAATTTGAAGTATACCTCCATTCATAGTTGAGAAACAAATTTCAAATAAACTACGAGACAATTTGTACATTGCACTATCGTGCTTTAAGTATTTGTTAAGATATTTGGTCAAAAAATCGACTTTAAACAGAAGTTCCGCAAGTATGAGGATGGTCAGAGAGGAAGCTAATCTCAGGGGGCGCCTGAGAAGAGGGACTCCAACCTATCAGGGCCATCAGGGTTTACCATTGGAAGTACACATGTATACGTGCTGAATATACCTTTTTTTTTTTTTTTATATCATCCTGCTATTGGCCTGGTGCAGCTGAAGAGAGGGGATACGCGAAACTACTACAGCGTGAGTAGCGGGTACCAGTGGAAGTATAACCAACGCGGCCAAGTATAGCTATGTATATTACCGACAGTATCCAAAACATAACTCGAATATGCCGAATTTTTCCATGACTAGTTTTAACGTAACTTCTTTACATTTATTCGGTTCAGAATTCATTCATGTACACTATGTATAAGAGTTGTTCAGTGAACGCTTCTGATTTTATTGTTATAGTGGATTACCTCGAATACCTCGATACTGACGACGTAAATTGGGGGTCCCAGTTCGCCGATTTGATCCGACAGGTGTCGCATTTTAGATGTCGCCACTGGTTGTGCACCAGGCCAATACGTCCGGCTCCTATGTAAGGGCACTACTCTGGGCACTGAGCAGTTGGGAAAGGGAGGGGATGGGGGATCTCCCCATGACAGGGAGGGGGTAGGGGGCAATTTGGCTGCGAAAAGGTCACCCACCCCTTCTCGAGGAGCATTGCGGGGAATTAAAGCACATGTGAAAAATCACAGTTGCTCGAAAAAGTCGCTCTGGCCGGGAATCGAACCGCCGTCTCCCGCGTGCCCACCAGCGGTCCCGAATGTGCCACCCAACATGGCGCGAAATTCAAATTGGCTACATGGGTGACACCGCAAAAACGCAGTAACCAAAATCCCAAGCTTTTTAACCCAGTAACCCGGGGGACAGCGAGTTTAATAATATAATGAATAAATAATTT
>JAPYYV010018745.1:0-12906 GCA_030522625.1 Copidosoma aretas | reverse complement strand
AGAAAAAAAAAAAAAAAGAAAGAAAAAACAAGAGCACCACAAACGACGTGTGATCATATACGCACGTGCGCGGGGAGAGAAAGAGAGAGAGAGAGAGAGAGAGAGAGAGAGAGAGAGAGAGAGAGAGAGAGAGAGAGAGAGTAAGAGAGAGAGAGAGAGACAATCTTTGGAAATGTATTTGTGTTTAAAGATGCCAAAATTATAACTACTAATAACTTACTCCGGTGCTTATACTATTGATTTATAGTCAAGCCTGCTTACTATGTTCGTGTGCGAGCTCTTCGGACATGTAGGAATGTACCTGCTACACACATCTCCGCCGTGTACTCACAATATACGTACCAAATCTGCTTGTCTTTAAGTGTATCTATAAAGAGGAAATATCTTGCCGTCTAAATACTCACCTTGCCTACGTGTAGCACATAATTGATAAACACCCACATCTATTTGACAAATCTAAAGAACTCCAAGTAATCGCATAATGATGTATTCTCTCACTTCCTTGTTTTTTTCTTAAAAGGTACGCATTGTTTCCGCCATATTTAAAAATTAACGGGTCTAATAGAAGACGTATGCTTGATCTTGAAAAAAGCAGATATAGAAGCTAGGGGCCAACAATAAGTATTTTTCTAATTTCATAGTTTTTTAATTAATCATGGTACGTTGGATTATTGAATTTTAGGAAGTATGGAGACGAAGGCCATCATCACTATTGCCCCTCTCCCCCCTTCCTATGGCTCAGGGTATACATTACCGGACATTTATATTTTTTTTCTTTAAATTTATTTGCTAAGTATAGTACAGGGAGAACAGGGCACTATTGACACTATTTCTTTACTACCTTATTGCGGTGTTGCATTACGATTTTTTAATTTGAACAAAATCATAATAGAGCAAAATCCATTAAATTTAAGTTATTTTGTTAATAAGGATACAAAAACAATCGCTTTTTAAGAGTAATGTACGGGAAATACAACCTTTTAATATGACGATTATGCCTTTTCGTAGTAAAGCACTATTCTTAATAATATAAAAGTTATTTGAAATCCTAAATTATTTTGGAATGTAAAAATGTAATAAATATGATTGACAGTGAAAGTAAATGTTGTAGGATATATTTCGTAATGATTTTATTAGAAGAAGGTTATCACAAAAAAATTAATTATTATTTGTTTTATTCTATAATTATTTTGGTCATTGATGGATCATGATAATTTTTAATGTTCCATTTACTAAATCGCATATAGTTTTACTGTACATCGAGATGAAGTCCTTGATGAATGCAAACTGTACCTGCTGATAGAAAGTTCATACTTTTTTGCTTTTTGCCTTATGTTTACGATCATTCAATATTCATACTGTTTATGTTGAGCAAAAAAAATTTTATTATGAATAATCTAGGTTTGTTGTCACTATAATAAAGTTTATGCCCTGTCTGCTCTACAGCTTTAATCGCGGTACATCTAAAGGCAAGCTCATACGATCAGCAAGCTCAGCACAGATGGCGTACTGCAGCTATAAGAAAAATAGCATAGTCAACATTTACGCTTACCACAAGTGATGACATCTCCGTCACTGTAAAGTCAAGAGGTCAATAATGGTACCTAGTCATCAGTACGACGCCATCTTTCTTGTAGCTAAAGTACGCCGTCTGCGCTGAGCTTATCAATCGTTGGTGCCGATCGTCGAGCCGATTGTGCCCTACTTCGGATGTAAAAGTGCCCAATATATATACATATTTGACATTATTATCACTGGTTCATGCTACATATCATAGACTAATCCTACATATGAAGCCATTCATACAAAGATTTTAATCTATAAAGTACAGTCTATTGCCGTAATCTTCAATTATTTCGTTTTCATCATACACACAATTATGAAACCGAGGAAACCATCTTTTTCATTGCCAAAATTTACGTGCTTACTGCGGAATTCTTGCTCATTTTAATTGTTTTCTGCTTATCAACAAAATTAGTAGTATATTACACAATAATTAATTGACATTTTTATACTCGGAATTATTCTTTTTTTTTTTTCAGAAAATAAGAGTGACTACTGTAACCGCACTAATAATCTCTCCCTGCTTTTCCTCATACCCCTATATTAAAAAACACTCAGCCATCACAGTATAATAATCAGTAACTAGTTACCGTATGCTTGGAGTTATTGTAAATAAGTAATTTCAATATTAAAATGCTGCTTGCATTGGTATGACCCAGTATTCTTCTATGATCCACGAAAGACTCATTGACTGAAAATTTGTTAGCCGATGTAGTATGCAAATACACAAAAAATAAAAAGAAAAACTACACGTATAGTATCAGAACTTGATGTTAGTTGGTATAGAGGGTGTGGATCGACCAATAGAATCATTGAGGAGCATCGATAGGCTAAGTTTGAAGATTCCGCAAATTCCTTGCTTAAATATATGTATATCAGATCGGAAACTCTAGAAACAAGGACGTTAATAGACTTTGAATAGTATACAAATAAAGCATATAAAATCGATGTATTATCGTAGAGTATGTTAAAGTAATGAAAATAGTGAGTGAATGTCAATTATTTACAGCACCATAATTCGAACGATGAGGTTTTATGGACAAATCTAATTAACACCATATTTGCAGTGCATTAAATACAAGATGATGACCTTATATAATAATTATTAACACATTTAAGCGCTTTAGTAGACACAAGTTCAGTTTACATTAACTGCGATGTGTAATATAAACAAAGAAGATTAATTAACTTGCTCTCGCTCTTGGCTGCCTGGACCTTACTACCTTTTCTACATATGCTATCTTACTTTTTTACTGGCCTCGGTATTGCTGAGTGCCGTAAAAAAAAGTAAACCAAGCTTAGTCCAACTTTCTCTACCCACTGTACTTACCTATTTCCTCAACTGATACTCGAATTCATGCACGTTCAATACATACGGGCACGTAGCTATACATACATACCCTTCCCCTCCACCCCCCAAAGACATACACACACACATGTACATGCTTAGGTGTACACGCGTATATGAAGTGGGGGTGGGGTAGGTATCTCTCGCGATTTATGCAAAATGGCACGCAGCTCTCCTGGGGGACGCTCGTGCTACGAAACAAGAGATATAGGTATAAATAGAACCAGAGACTAAAAGAAACGGAGCAGAGAGGATAGGGGGAAATAACCGAGTCACCCCTCTTTAATATAACACGTGCGCGCAAATAGCATCGAATAGAGTACGGGGGCTTGAAAGAAGCTCATCTCGAACTAGTGTTAGCCGACCTCCGCTTCTCCGGGTCTGTTTTGAGGAGGTGCGCTTTGGTCCTCGGTTAAAGTAACCAATACAGGGATTTGTACAGTCTTTACTCTTATTCGCTGCTGCTGTAATTTTTATGTTATAGTAATTTTACATGCTTTTGGCTACTTTTACTCAAGTAACTTATTCCAAAACATGCCATGAAGGATGTACAATATATTAAAAATTTTCAAAACAGGCATAATGTCGTCTAAGTGTCTAATATATATCAGACAGTAATAGTGTTACTCTTAGTGTTAATGATGAATCTCAATTAAAAAACTCAGTACTTTTAAACGGAAAAAGAACACCAAAAATCTTGTCAAACTCGTGCTTATCTCCCAGACTTCAGTACATTTGGCATCATTCCATGATCTTTTAATGGTGATTCCATTGAATATGCAGATACAGAAAAACACATTAAAAGAGGTTGTAAAACTAATTACTTCAGGAAGCTCTGTACACCTAAAAATATCAAATGACTTATTCGCCAGCATACGCATCTTGTCCTTTTCCATTAATTAAGTATAGGCTATAAGCATGGGCGATTAAATGTTTTTATTGTAATTGGGTAAATATCTTTTAGAATAAAATGGCTAGTTGCATTTTTCAAATGACTAATGTATTTCGCCGTAAATAAGCTTTTTTGTGATAGTTTTTGTTTTGATTCCTTGTATTTTACAAGATTTTTTATGCTGTTAAATAACGACAATGATGCACCAGCTTGTCATCAAACCCATGTTGAGAAGTGAAATACTCAGAGCCTGTTATTAAAATTTATGTAGTAAAAAGGTCTTTAATTTTAAGTAGAAGTTTGTGGGATATTAAAGAACAACCTCTCAAAATTTAGTTTGTATCCTCTGTCTTTTATTGTACTAAAGAGCCGCCTGAAATATGAAAATTCCATCATACGTATGTAACACTTTTACGTGATTCATTCTTAAGCATTTTAACAATTAAGTTTAAAATACTCGATAAAAAAATGTTTAAAGCGTTGCAATACAACATATAAAATATTTCCAAGAAACTGAGGAAAAATGCATTCAGGTCAGACAGGTAGATTACCGAAAAAATCTTCTGTCAACTGATTGGTATAAAGCTCTCTCATCCTTGGTGTGTCAAAATCATTATTTATCAATTGGTATATCTACTGTGATATCATTTATAACTTTTAATAAATAATAGACTCATGATTATTACTAAATATTGTTTATTCCAGAAGTACAGCTTCTGTTTTTGATATATATGTTTTACAGGCAAAAATAGGGGTCAACTTCGGGCCAGGCCATACTTTATAGATCAAGACAAAAGAAAAAAACCCCTGAGCAACAAATTTCTTCTTGCGATAGAACAATTAAACTGGCAAGATACATATCCTCTCCAATTGACGTTTTTTGGTCAACATATAAAAAGAATCTTATAAATTGAAGATGTTTTTCAAGCAAATAACTCCAAAAAAATTAAAAATCTATTTCTTTTGGGAATCCTGTATCAGTCACCAAGGGAATGACATGCTTTATTTCCGCGGACCGTATAATTTTTTCTACCATACCCAGCCGAAAGTTCGTGCATATATATTATTTAAACATAAACGAGATTAGCCAGACAACAGAAGATCGTTCTTTGCAGAAAAGTCGTTCAGCACTACATGAGATCATTAAACATTAGTTGAATTATACAGTACGGCGAAAAAAGAAAACCGTAGTGCACAGGTACATTCAAAATCTTGTAACGTATATACTTGCTGTGTTAGGCCTGTACTCTGTTTCGTTCTCCTAAAAATTTAGAGAAAAAACTGTGTTTTTATTTAGAGCATATTAGAGTCTTGGTAGATGAAGCGTTAAGTGCTAACCAAACTTACAAACTTGAATAAACAGTTTCCAGAGATGACTTAGATTTACCGAGAGCGAATCTCGTTCTTTCAGATTGTCAAGAGAATGAACAATAATGATGTCGAGTGTACTGCGATCACCCAGGTAAAGTTTCTCATGAATCTCGAATCATCTAAATCAGCTCTTGTAAGAGCGTACATTGCAACAGGAAGTCATGTATACACGCGGCTACATGGTTCCAAATGCTTCTATACTTCCACTTCTTTTATTTATTGACCCAAACAGAGAAGCACAAGTTTGTAATACTTAATAAAAAACGCGAAAATCATTGGTCAGATAAATAAACATCTGCGCGAATGAACGTTGAAGCAGCTCGAGCTTAAAAACAGCTGGAGTACATACAGTATTAGTCAGCTGCAGTTCTTCATTAGAAAAAAAGTAAGGCTGCCAAGCCTCATCACTTGGTCCAAGCTTGGCAGCCAAGCAAGGCCATGAGTTGGGACTGAACGCGGCATGCATCAGGGCACAGCTTGTCCAAGCTTAGACCTGATTTTCCTAAGCTTCTGCTGGATGATGTGCAATATATTTATATTTTCACACATATAGCATATACGTATTTATACAACAGACAACGTTTTGTCAATTGTTGTTTATACGTTTATAATGTCAATAAGATCGAGGTGGCTGAACAATACTAAAAAAGTGCATAAACAACGACATACATGATAATGGTCACAAATTAACTTTTATCTTTGCTGCGTAAAATATAACTGAATCGTTTCAAGTGTACTGTATGCAATGTGGTTAAGTGATGTTTATCACACGAAATCCCTCTAGAATATTTAAAAAAAAATTTTAACAAGAAGAGATTCTACATTAGAAAAAGCAAATGATTGTTTAAGGAGGTTTGGGAGATTCGCTCAGAGGGGCGAGGAACGGGGAGTCCCCCCAGCCCGCGCAGCTAGGCCCCCTTTACCGCGCACCTTCTCTTGCAGCCTACAAATTGCCTGGGAAGGATTTATTTTTTTTTTACGAGTATCTTCCTTTTGTTCCAAAGTATCTATGCGAACTGTATTTTATGTTCAAACGTTTTTACAGTATACTGAAATTCTAACCAAAAGGCGACTGAATCTCGTCCTTCCATAAGAGCCCGTGCTAAATTGCCTACTGTTAACATTTTTTTTCTCAAAAATTCCCCTAGAGAAAAATATGGAAAAATTCATACGCACATCTAATGTGTTGTGGAACAGCATATATTTTTTTAAAGATGATTCTATATATTCAAATTTTCTCCCAAACCTCCTTAAGTGATGTCATGCAATATCATGTTTGTTTAAGATACACAATAAAGAACAATGGTATATTTTGCCATCGCTGCATCAGTAGTTTACTAGTTTTTTGTAAATATACGGATTTCAATTAGGTGTTTGCATTGAAATTACTGATACAACGAACAAATGATATGACTGATCACACACATACGCAGAGACAGAAATTGTTCCCAAAGCAATATACTTTGATTTAAAAGCTCAGAGTACACGTTTATTATACATCATCTTATCATGTCATTTTTCTTCAATCACAAAGCTTCCTCTTTGAGAAAGTAATATGAAATAATAATTTTTTTCTTTTCATCACAATATGTCCAACAATATATGAAGATAAAGTTCTTAAATGTTTGGGAGTGGAAGGCATGTACCGCCACCGTGTTAAATACGCTATTTAAATTTATTATACCCAACAGCTTTACTTAATTACTCCAGCAACTCTGACGCTCTCTATATTCATCCGTCTTTATTTGAATTAAAAAAGAAAAAAAAAAAATGTGTTATATATTTTTTTGATATTCACCTGCAATGCTATTCGTTGGAAAGTATGATACTTTTTCAATCTGTGGCAGAAACGTGCCACTTAAATGTTTAGTTGGAATGTATTAAATGTGGTCTTGGCATATATGGGATAATATTTTACCAGCTTTACGCTTTGGACTCAGTAATTTTCAAATTTGCTTGAAATTAATTCTTAGTTGTTGTATTTGCAATTCTGTAGTAAAGATGAAATGATGTACTTATTGATGAAAATGAAATAATGAATTTCAAGGGAATTAGTTGAATTCCTTGGATTTTGAATTAATAGCTTATTCTTTTAAAGGCTTATGTGTACCTATTGCCCTTGCATATTCAATTGTTTTGAATATATGCAGATTCGTTAATACATACATAATCAACATGAATGTAACAAAAGCCTTATGTCTACTGGTCGTGAAATAAGCGTATTTCCTGCTGATTTGTGTAACAATCCTGACTAATCGTAAATTACAAGTCCGCATACCAGTGTGTAGCTACTGGGGGATCATAAGAACCAAGTGGCTGGACAAGTCAGAGTAGCATAGGTATCAGTGCTGGAATCCAATAGCCTGTACAAGGTGTCTGTTACAGAGGGTGCGATTTCAATACTCACTTGACATGGTTAAGTGGCGAGACAAAGAATGCCCGCAAAACAGTGAGAAAGTATATATAATGGCTCGGCGTATTAGTATAATAGGACTGCAGGCTGGGGGTCCAAGATCGAAGCGAAGGCAAGGTGAAGCACCCACTGTTGACCTGCAGTTTATATGTGTTCGGGGTAGAGCTGTATATATATCAAAGTGACGCAGAGAGCGAGAACGAAACTTGATAGGCAGCACGGACACCCTGCAGACGAATAAAGTATAAAATATATGCACGGACACCCTGCAGACGAATAAAGTATAAAATATATAGAAGGAGAGAGAGAGAGAGAGAGAGAGAGAGAGAGAGAGAGAGAGAGAGAGAGAGAGAGAGAGAGATGGAGAAAAGTGAGACAGTCAGATCGATGAGCCTTGTGTCCTTGTGTGCAGGCGGAAGGGCACCCGAGAATAAATAGGTACTTACGGCAATAGCTCGGCTTGGCTCGGCTCGGATGATCGAGTACCCGTGGATCGTTTAATTTAATTACTTCGTGGGGTTAATAGAAGAGATAAAATTGGCTTGGTTCGTGCTGCAGTTCCGACGACTACAACTACGACGACGACGGTGACGACGATGGCAGAGTAACTGTTGCTGGCATATTATATAGATATACATTTTATATACTCGTTTAGCTCAGTCAAGTTGCCCGCTTGGCACAATGAATCGTCTTTAGAGAGAAAGGGGAACTATCGAGCGAGAGAGAAAAGGATAGAGCGTGAAGCCTACTAGGGGGACAATCAGCCTCAGGGGTCTGCTAGCCGCTACCACCGCCACCGCCACCACCACCGCCACCGGTAGTGCTACCATTACTGCCACCACTGGCACCATTACTGTGGCCACGCGCTCGATCGCGATGGGGATCTTGAAAGTCGTCGTCTCGCTAAATTTAAATTCCACGCTAATTAATACTTGAAAAACGCCAAGACCTGGCAGACTGCAGCCTCCATGCACACAAAAGAAGCATCTCACCGATCTACCATCTTTTTCTCCTTCTCCCTGCAGAAACTGAACGACTCAATTCTCGTTTCCGCAAGCAGATGGTCACGATCAACCTGCGGAACGGCGTAAGCCACCAGCTAAAATATCGTGCTTCATTACGCCAGCCGACCGTTAAGCTTATCGCCTTGACTCGCTCGAACTTCGGTATTATATCACCTAGATGGTCCCTGCTTTCAGTGCCTTTGACCGCTGCATTAGCGATCCTAGGTAATCGTTTGCCTTTGCGGTTGCTACTATTGCACTATTGTGTCACAGGTAGCGTCAGGTATTATATATATATCGCTCTTGCGTACTTCGCGTGCGTGGGTGCATGCATACACGTAGTCTACATGTATTGTATCCTTGACTGTTTCATGTGTAGCAGTATAAACGTGTGTCCTCTTTAGCAATAATGAATCGTTATTTCAAGTAAGTATGGGGATCGTATGACGTATGACTATCTTCCAAAATTAGGAAAATAAAAAAAATAAATAAATAAATAAATCATTCATGGTATCACACGAATAAAATATTTTACAAAACAGTAGTGATATATATGTTCACCTCATGTATATGCAGGTACATATAAAATATGTTGAAGCATTAAAAATTTAAGAAGATGGCTATAAATTTATAGTATATTGGTAATGGAAACAGACTTGGCAAACGACAACATTGACTTAATTTCATAAACCACAACTGTTGCCACCGTTCAGCTGGAAACAAAGCGGGGCTAACGCTTATACATCCACCCTAATCATAGGGCGACACTTTTACCGCTACCTTCATCACCACTAACGTTTAGTACCCTCCATTATTTAACCTGCTCTTTATTTTTGTTTCAGTGTCCCGTTGAGCAATCATCCAGCTGCTCACTAAGATATTCAGAATAAGGGATTTAAAGTCAAAACTTTATTGAATCTCGTGTTGTGCATCATTTCTATTAATAATTACCAATTAGTCAAAAATAATCTAAGCGTTTGTTGCTAAAACAATGGGCACGCGAGAGTGAGGATCAGAAATTAACTTTGAACAATTAATGTTTGGCACGATGGGAGATTCAAATAGCATAGCCATCTACAGCTAGCCTTAACATCAGTTTAGAGTGAGAGAAGCTAAAGCGCCGAAGTGAGAGAGAAAGAGGGGAAGGGAGAGAGAGAGAGAAAGCAGAACAGCTCGATAAAGCAGCAATAAATTTTTATCCGCAATCTCGATTGCCAGTGTGCCAACCTTCGCTCCATACCTTACCATGCACACAGAGCTTATTTATTAGTAGTAAAATGAGCGCAGAGGCTGGCCTTGAACAAAAAGGCTCGTGAGCACGACATCGCGGGCAAGCTGTATGCACGTTTGTACGATGAGTGGGTGTGTGGATGTATATACATATAAATGTTCATATAGACTACGTCATCACAAGTCGTACATAAATTAAGAGTTGCAATTGACGCCTTGCGAGCGCATGTATACGAATTCAAGGTATGTGCCAAGCCAAACCCGAGTCTCTCCTTCTCTCACTGCCCCTCTGTCTCCTACTTCTGTCTCTCACTTATATTCTCTTTCTTCGATCGCATCGATGGGCGGCCCATATAAGTATAGGTACGTAAGTACTCGGGCGACGAGTGCAATGACTTGGCATTGTATGCAGATGCCGAAAGCCCCGCTGGCAGTGACAATGCTAGAGGCGCTCTCGTCTCCTCTCGGGGCCGCTTATATTCGCACCTCGGGGCACCACCCTCAGCTCTCTCTCTCTCTCTTTCTCTCTCTTCTTGTCTCCTGTGCTCTTACTGTTTCTCTGAAAATGTAAGCGTCTATGTATGAATATCACTGCTCCAGCCTTAGTGCATTAGCATGCGTGCTGCGAAGACACAATGCACCCGCAGTCGATCATCGCGCGTCGTTCGCACTTTTTCTCGCTTGCCCATGACTACTTAAACTTATAGTATACATATAAGCACGCCTTATACTTTGCCGTCACGCTTACACTTGCTGGTTTCAATGCCATGAAAAGAAAAAGACACTAGGCACACCGCCACCGCACGCTGCTAATCTGAAAATGCCGACTCGATATTACACGCTGATTCGTGCTCCATCTTTCACTTTTGATGCATAGCCACGGAATAAATCGGTGAATAATTTCCGGTTGTATCGAAATAATTGCCAATCGCTATCACCATTATTATTTTTATCCCTAATCTTTGCGTAAGTATGCATACCTCAGCACATTGTGACTTTTTAAGGGAGTCCCCGAGTCGAAGATGCGGCTAGGAAATGAATTTTTGGCAATAGTGTCGATTAAATAAAAATATCATTGCATATTCTTTGTGGGATAAATTATAATTCTTATATTCAAGTTTATATCACAATATTCAGTAAAAGTAATTCTGGAAATGATTATATGAAATTGCGTTTATTCTCCAAATAACTGCAAAGGATGCCTTTCTATGCCTTTAACATGAAAAATAACAATGCATGATTGGGTTTTTCTTAATATCTTTAAATTTTCATTCTTTAATAAGTTTAAAAAAGAGCCAATCTGTTTGAAATTGCACAGAGTTTGATGTAATATTTTTGGTCATTACTAACGAGTAAAATTGTCCATTGCTTGTAAACATTGATGGAAAGATACTGTTTTTCATAAAAGCCTACGTAAATACTGCAAAAATTTAGAGGCCGTTTCTTGATAGGCAGTAAATCTCACCCAAATTCGAAAGAAAACTATGAGTAAGAAAATAAAAATTTGTCCAAAGTTTCACTTGATGTTGATGATAATAATTCCACGAATAAAACACCTTCATTTACTTGTGCGCTTGGCTCTTTGTGCACTGTACAATCAGTAGCATTTTAACAATAGAAATAAATTAAATACCAATCTTAATTTAAAGTTGACAACAAGCTGCGATTTATAAACAATTACTGACATGTTAGAAAATTTGCGATATCAAGAGCGGAAGACAATTTATTGTGTGTCAATAGACGTATACATTTCATGGTAAAAATATCTATAGGGAAGCTTCATTCACATAACTAACTTATCGATTCCATCATTATCATCTTATTTTTCACTTAACACACATATGCCTATAGCATAGCTTACCACGTGTTACGATGGAGCTCGACAACATATGCAGGTACGTACATCAACAAAGAAGATATTCTTCCCTCAAAAATTTATTAATAACAGTTAAAATAAAAATAAACCCTAGAATACTTTTATAATTAAAAAGTATATACGACGAAAATCATCGTATTGAAAAAGAACGTTCCGGGAAGACAAATTTCCGTAAAGTATATGTTGACGTGTAGAAAGAAGACCATGCCAGCCTGACATCACATCATGTTATTTTCAAAAGGTAACGTCTCTGCTTGAATAGCCTTTGCCCCACACGTCGATGTACAATTAATACTATCACAAAAAAAGCGTTCCTGCAACACAAAACATTGTACTGTAATGATAACAAAATTACAAAAAAATGCATTAAACTGACAGAATAAAATCCCCTATGCACGTAAAGTTGGTCAGACATCAATAGGAATTCTCTAAATTGATTTGTTGCAGTAGTAGTAGTGGTGGTTATAGTAGAAACAGTAGTAGTTAGTAGTAGTAGTAGTAGTAGTAGTAGTAGTAGTAGTAGTAGTAGTAGTACTAGTAGTAGTAGTAGCAGCAGTAGTAGTAGTCGTAATAGTAGTAATAGTAGTAGTAGTAGTAGTTGTAGCAGCAGCAGTAGTAGTAGCAGTAGAAGTAGTAGTAGTAGTAGTAGTAGTAGGAGTAGTAGTAGTAATGGTGGTTATTAGTTATCGAGCGGACTGTATGATAGGAGAAAAGAAGAGCGGCACCGAAGGAGCCCAAAGCTCGTGTCAATTCCCGGTTGGGATAAGATCCTCAGATCCCGGAGGAAATGGGGGACGTACCAAAGAAAATACTGTG
Organism: Copidosoma aretas; assembly: GCA_030522625.1. Lineage (NCBI taxonomy): Eukaryota > Metazoa > Arthropoda > Insecta > Hymenoptera > Encyrtidae > Copidosoma > Copidosoma aretas. The sequence goes on along the minus strand of JAPYYV010018745.1, from coordinate 393 downwards.
ACATTGACTTGACTAAAACTTTATTGACAGAAACAGAGCAGTTGCGAGAGAGCGACTATCTGTCTCGGCTACGTGAGTCTGCTCGCGAGCGCCAACGTGTGGCTTAAGAACATGCGGTAGCTAGACTGACTTTATATGCGGGCTACCTCACGATGATTTTCCTTGCTGATAAGACATAAAATTTAGCGCAGCTAGGGTTCGCATGGATCATCAAGCCATCATCTCTCACTTCTTCTCCTTGATTATCGACTGTTGTAATGCCATCAGCTAGGCCTTTGAGAAATTCTGGCTCTCGCTTCTACCACCGCTTGCCTGAAGACCGGGCAGCTTCCTCTTCCAGCTTCGTGCTTTCTATCTCCCTCCTTGCATAGAAAGCACTTTGCCTCACCATCG
>JAPYYV010018744.1:0-13988 GCA_030522625.1 Copidosoma aretas | reverse complement strand
ACAGATGTTCGGGAAGAGTGTACCAATATAACAAAACCAAAAAATCGATAATCGAAAGTACGTTGCCCGCGAAATTTGAAAAGTCACCTTACTTTTTGAGCACACCTGGTATTTATACATATCTTTGTTTCTGCAGTGCTGTTCTATGTATACGATTATCAGTGTAGTAAATAATGCATATTAAAATTCTATAAATATAATACATGAAGAAAACTGTCAAGTATTCGATGTGAATGTTCATTAGATAATTATACATGCTTCACTTTTCTGTCAGTTAAAGAAATAAGTATAACAAAATCTGAATACAAAGACCACTGCAAATTAATTTAACTTTGTATTGGTATTCGAGAATTTCTTTAATAAATGCGTACATCATTTAGAGGATTCGTACCATTCCATCCTTAAAAAGAATCATTCTAAATGCTAGCTACTAAATTCTTGTACGTCATAAATATGAATTTACTGGGTAATACAGCAAAAGTAATCAAAATATTTCTCATCATCCAGCTTTGGAAGATTTTTTTTAAATTACTTGTTGCGTTTTTCTACTATTCATAAATTACAAAATCTATGAATCGTATTTTTAGGATGTTATTTTTATTGATTGTGCAAGCAAAGTGCGAAGTAAACATTGTTTGCAAAATTAACAGCATATTAGTTTTAAGCGTACTTAAAAACCATGAAAACGATACATCGTTTATATGTTGATAAAATTTTGCTTTATATGTGTGGACACAATGCACAAAGATGCAAAATAAATCTCAGATTAAAATTAAAAAACCTTAAAACCCATGAAAATGATGAACGATTTGTATATTTGAAAAATTTTGTTTATTATTTGTTTGGACAATGTATTTAAACAAACGTTTTGTTAAAATGAATGGCAGATTTATAATAAGTAAGGTTGAAAACCATACAAATGATGTATAGCTTGTATTTTAAAAACTTGGTGTATTATTTGTTCAAACAATATGCTTGATTAATTGTAAATTGCAAAATAAATTTCGAATTCATGTTCAGCACCCCCGGAAACAATGAAAATTATACGTTTTTTGTAATTTATAAACTTTTTGTCTAATAATTATCTTAACAATATGTTTAAACAATTATTTATTATAAAATAAATATCAAATTCGTTTTCAGCGCCTCCCAAAACCATGAAAATCACTACTTACTTATTTTTCTTGGTTAAATCCTCCATGGAAATCCAATGTAAGCAACTAGAGACGACCACTGTGACGACTTTGGCACCACCTACAGGATACATATAAGAACGTAGACACAAGAGGGAAACGAATTCTAAAACAAGGGTTCGAGACGTGTAGGATCGTACCTAAAAATAATTTTTTGAAGCAAAATTCAGTTGAAGCGAGAATTTTTACCACTTTTTTTGCGTTTTGTCTTACTGTGGTGCCGCGACTAATTTTGTAGGTCTTCAGAATACCTACAACTTATTTTGCAGACATGTTTCAGTGGAATTTTTAGGGATGAGAAAAGTACTTTTTCACGCCTAAAATAGATCACAAAAAGTTATGCAAATAAATTAAGCTGTCTAAAACAATTTATATTTGATCCAGACAGTCTAAAGCTTCTGAATGAGCTGCCAAATTCAACTCTATTTTGTTTTCAAAACAAGTGTCTGAGCGTCTTCCTTGCTTGGTCTACAAGCTAGGAGGGATTTTGTTCTTTTATTAAATGATTAATTTAAAAAAAAAAAATAACAAGTGTTGACGCACCTGCATAGCATTCAAAAGATTTAATCAAGTCCAAACTCTACAAAATTAATGAAAGAATTCAAGGCGAAAAATGAAAAATCGGACTTTAACTAATAAAGTGCTATCTGATCATTCATTTCTATTCTTTAAAGGACGATTTAACTGATAAGAATGAAGCTTTATTCCTTCTTTGGAAAGTAAAAAAGATGCGACAACTTTTTTTTGGCTTACAAATCTGCTAAATTAATTAATTGAAGTAAAGTAAATAAACTAGCTGTTAATCAGTAGTGTAGAAATGTAACTTAATCAGAGAATATATTATGCCTTATCTTTGTTAAGTAATTTTATTCATATCATAAAAGTTTTCCAATTCAACTATAACAATAGAAGGGTCTTAGCCCATTTTGTACTATACGAAGGGTCAAAGGAGTTTGATTACGGTGAAATAAATTGTAACACAACGAAGACAAGTGAGAAATTAGATCGCACCTTATTAAGCTCACATCTAATTATTGGTATTTTGCCTTAGAATCTCGATAAATGTTTCTGAGTTTTGGGTTGTTTTATACTTTGCAATGTCATGACCGTGCGTCAATTATTATATTATTGAAAACATTCACTTATCCTATATAATAAGCAAAGCTTTAAGATTTTAAAAATTGGTAATGAATCATCAAGATATGCTTCTTAAAATACAATAATAAGTAGAGGATTATTTTGCTACACAAATGATTTATCAAAGCGGGAGTCACTGAACTAAGTATTTAGATATTTATAACTTGTACTATTGCAAGCCTTAGTTTTTATCAAGTATTCATGAAAAAAATTATTATTAACTTCCTATTTTTTTTATCAAAGCTTATCTAGAAAGGAGTATATGACCTTTCACTTCGGAGATTTTCCAATCTGCAAAATTATGTTTTATGTTCAAACAGACGAGCTGTCGGAGATCAAACTAAGTATGGGTGAATGGATTAAGGTGACTGTTCACACCTGTACTATTTACTGTGGGCATGTCAGGTGCCCGTTTCTGTCAAAAAAACCTGGAAACCCGTAAGACTACGTGTTAAAATGACAAGTGGCGCCAGCCCTCCCCTCCACAGACATGCCCACAGCGAATATGCTTAGTAAGTACCGCTGACAGATCCATCAGTCAGCAGCAAGTTTCAACAGTTAGGTAGCAGAAGCTAGTAAGACATGGCATAACCATATTAAAAGGACTGTTCTATTTTGAAGTTTTACGTGATTGTCAGGCACTTTGAGGCACATGATTGTTTTTAACAACGTAATATGGTATTCAAAAAGTAAAAACAACAGTATTTTAAAAAGAAAGTTCCTTTATACAGTTGAGATCAACGGCTGAGTAGAGCCAATTAATCCCGTGAGAGCGAGTGAGAGAAGAGAGGTCAGTTCTGCTCGTTCCTCTCACTCGCCCCACAGGCTTTGATAGGCTCTGCTCGGCCGATGATTTCAGCTTTATAAGGTAACTTTCTTTTCAAACTATTGTTGTTTTTACTTTTCAAATACCTAATTTTGGTGTAACAAAGATTTATGTGCCTCATAGTACTTCATAATCACGTAAAAGTTGAAAACAAAGCAGCACTCTTTACATGGTTATGACATCCCTTCTATATAGCTTCTACGACCCAACTGTTGAAATAAATATTTACAAGGTGGCGCGGGCGCTTTGCGCCTGAGATACTTACCAAGCGTATGTATGTATTTGAGTGACATCAGACTATCACATCTAAAAACATCGGGTGACGGACTCGCCAGCAGACGCTAGTACATGCTCTAAACATATACGCAGTTGAATGTTTTAATTGTATGTCAATAAATATCTTTTAAAATTTAATGGTCATTTCCATTTTACAAGGTACAAATGTGTTTAGCGTCAAATTTACTTTCTTATGTTAGTTTTTTCTTCCGATCCCTCGTGTTTCATGTAGTTTTTCATGCAAATAATGACGAAGTTTCACGTGCTTAGCATGAAAGCTAATGTTGAGAAGTGAACTTTTGAAGACTTGTTCTTTATAATTTACATGACGAAAAAGTCTTAAATTTTAGGTAGAGATTCGTTTAATCTTGATGAATAAGACCTGTTAAAGTTTAGTTTACATCCTCCAACTTTCATTTCACTAAAGAGCCACGTGAAAGTGAATTAATTTACTATGTGTTTAAATCCTATGATTTGTAGCTAATAGGTTTGGAAAAAAATGGGAGTAATAAAATGTGCCTGACTATACTGCATTATTATTCATGATAACAACTTCTGCTGATGAAATATTTGTAGCCAATCTAGAAGCAGCTCAATAATCAATCATAAGAATCTACGCAAAAAGTATAAACAACCAAAACTAATTTAATAAGAGCGTATGAAAAGCACATGTACCATTGTTATTAGTGTAAGATTATCCATGATTTCTGGTGGTACATTGATTACTGTGTCAATTTTTTACCTCGATTTTTTCATAAAAGATGAGCGTAACTTTTCTTAGTGTAACTTTAAGAACAGTTACTTATACATACGTTTTGTTTATATTTTAAGAACAATGCCAGCAACAAAGTCGGAGCAAATTCTTTCATTCCTGAATAGCTACATACCTGTTTTTTCGTCTTTAATAATTTGTCTACCTTAAAATATTGGCATTATAAAACTGGATGAGGGAGTTCATATTTTAAGAAGTGTTGTTCAAAATAAGGGGGACGGACGTTAATTTTTTATCAAAGGTATGTTACTTTCCAAAATATTATTGAAATGCATGTTGCATGAGCTTCATTCGATTCTTCTTTGCATATATTATGTAAAAAAGTATTTAAACGTTTATTGTTATCACCTCTAGACAAATTGTTCTCTTGATTATCATTAAAGTATAAATTAATTTTTTTATCTAGAGAAAATACCTGTCAGAAGGCCAAAATTAAGTTAGAGTTTTAATATAAGAGATACAAAGTTCATTGTTTTTGTCATACATTTACCTTTCAATTGTAGAAAGTAGTGATTCATCGTCACTGACGTCAGGAAAAAATGGCCCTATTCTTCGTACTTTGTGATGGCAGGACCTTACGGGATTCGTATAAATGGATGTGCTATTTAAACATTCAGGCTCAACACTGCCTGATCTAGCTTTTGAGTATGCACGACCTTCTATGGAAATGGGTATTATATACTCTTTTTGACTGCAAGTAGTTGGCTTTAAGCCCGATGTTGAGCTTATCATATCGCTAGTCGATGGTCGAGGAAGAGGATCTATGTGTCGTAATAGAGAGAATCGTGGCGATATTGGTTGAGGTGACAATGCTTTCGAAAATGCAGTTGCTTGCGATAATTGCTCTGTTTGCATTGGTATTATGCGCTCTTTTAGAAACTCAGAAATATCTGTACTGTCTGGGTTAAGGCTGCAACTACGATGCACCTGATATATAGTTGGCGTCACTGGAAGTACAATTTCTGAACGTTGACTTCTTAATTCATGTGGCTTTAGCATATTAGGTCCAGTTGTTACTTCTGGACTATTTATTTCTATAGGACGTGTATCTAACAATGTGATTTCTGCCTTAGTAGTCTTACGAGATCGAGGCAGCGTAGAACTTTTTAACATTATATCTACTTGACTGCACTTCTTGGCTCCATTGATTGAAATTTTTCCGTAATTAGAGCTATCTAGAGTTGGATTAACCTAAAATTGCATGATAAGATCAAATTATTTTTGCTCATGACATACACTTGTTGAATTTTATAACACAGATCTAATAATAAATATTAATGTTTACTTGCAACTACTTCTGGTTAATAAATAATTAATTTGAATTAAATGTATATTTTGTGTAACTCTCATAAGTTCGAAAATGTATATGCTTTCTGTAAAATACATTTTTCTATATGGGCGTGAGCTACGGTATAACATGGTGGAAAAGGAAATATTGGACAACTGTTTCCTTTATCACATTTATTCACTTATAAAGTTTCGGAAATCAAAGGAATTATGCAACTATGTATTTTGTGCAATACGCACATGGTCTGTTAAGAGCCTAACTAATTGATTTTTAAAAATCAATATAGATTGCTTACGTCCCAGAGCAAGTCCAATGATAATATTGGTCTAACTTGCTTGGCGGAGTGCTGAAAAAAGATAGGGAATCAAACTCACATTTCGTCCTAGATTGTCGGCAGGACTCTTTAGTATGACTACACCAACGATTTTAGCTATAGACGCTTGCCGCGCAGGATGTAGAACGAGCGTGTGAGCAATGAGGGTATTACGTAATATAAGGCATAAGCGTCATCCTTTCATCCTAAATTTCTTTCAGAGTTAGCCCACTCTGACCTCGGGCTGATATATAAATTATGTGGATTGAAACAACTGCCTCTGATATCAATGATATTATTCAACAATGAATTTTGTGCAATACGCATATGGTCCTAATGATATTATCATTGGACTGGCTTTAGCATGTGAGTAATCTATATTGATTTGAGAAAATCAATTAGTTGTCCCTTAACAGGCCGTGGGCGTATTACACAAAATACATTGTTGAATAATATCATTAAGAGCAGAGGAAGTTGTTTGAATCCACATAATTCAAAGGAATTATGTATGAATGCTAGAAAGTATGAAATTCTTATGATTTATAAATGATACCTATAAATATTATGGAATTATCTCTAATAAGAAGTAGAAATTTCAAGCCTAGAAATAGATAACCCTACTTTTCACATAATATATATATATATATATATATATATATATACTATTTACATGTGTTGACAATTTTAAACATGAATACCGTTAAAAATAGTAGCGGTTACTGCCGTAAATTTTTAATGTGTTACTAGTACTACTTATATTTTTCTGCGTCAATTACCAGTTTTCCAAATAAATTCTAAGATGATTTTCTTTGATTGACCAACAAGTTTGTTTCGAAATAGCTCGTAATAGGGTCCCCGTGTTACAAGTTGTGACTTTACAAATATATATCTGTTTTTTTTGTACCAATACAGATGTTTAAATGTTAACGACGTAAAAAGAGCACTGAAATAAGATTATTAACGAAGTTTAAAGGAGATTCTAAAAAATCGATTCCCATACATACTACCTAGGCTTATGTGCTGTAAGAACCTTACCGAGTAAAATACTCAAAACTTTACGTGTGATAGATAGGATAATACGACCATTTTTCAAACGCAAAAAACGATTTATGGGGTGAAAAACGCACGATTAACTGTTTTAACATGAAAAAATCTAATTTTTTTACGCAAATTGTGAATGCCACCCGCACCGTCAGAGCATTTACCGAAAAAGCCGATTAAGGGACATTTAAATGAATCATTATTGTCCACCGATACAACATTTTAATAAATTTTAAAAAATATAGTTTTATTCCCTAGGTTTGTCTTGAAAATTCAATTAAAATTCAATAACAAAAAAGATTTTCGAATTAAAGAGGCTCTCTTTACCACTATATAGTGCTATATCCTGTGTCATGTATTCAAGTATATTATGGTCATGTGTAGGTGTTTGTATGAGTGTATGTGTAAGTGTATTTCAAATTTTGTATTATTGACTCCAAACCTACTTAAGTAAGAATGCGAGCGATCAGCATTACGACATAGTTTGTAAAACCGCTGCTCCAAAACGTTGAGATATATACGATATGCAATCGATTCAGTTAATAAATGTTGTTAAACATCCCTTCGAAATCAATATGCACTAAAAGTGCAAGTGATCAGCAATCCTAACCATCAGGCTTTGTTTGGAATTAAGTAATAACTGGGTTGCGTCGATTATTAGGTCGAATACCAACTCGACTTATCCTCCTAAAGTGCGAGAGTATAAAAGCTCCTCCCACTTACCATTAAAATATGCAATGTACAAAACGTTAGGTACTATTTTTCATACGTTTCACAAGTCTTCGGATACGATTCACAAGACTTTATTGAAGATATCATCTCGATATCGACAAATACAAAAAATCACGGTATTGTCTCTATATCGATCGTATAAGCAATATCGTCTTGTTTCAAGAATATCGAGGTACATAAAATGAATTTATTAATGAATAAGAGACCTAAAGACCTATGGATATTGTATATCTGGGGCTTTCCACGTCAAGTGAAACAGTCGGAAAAAACTTGCAATAGTGTATTATAAAACAAGACTTTATCCAAAACTTAAGATTCTTTGGGCTAGCTGTAGCGACAATTATAAGATCAAAGTTTTTGATTTAACGCCATGTTTCCTCAGTCTTTTGCCGGTAAAAAAAAAAAATATGATTTCGAGTGTGATTTTTTGTGCTGATTAAATAAATTTTTTTTATTAATGTTTCAAATTCGTTCAACGCGTAACTTTGACGATAGAAAGTTAAAAAAAATTTATTGATAAATAATTTTTTTTTTCTTTCTTTATGTAAAAACTTATTTAATCTTCTTATGAAAATAATTTCTCATGATGGAAAAACTTTAAGGCTAAGCGATAGGTAGCGCTGAACGTCGAAAAAGCCAAATTGACCGCTTTCTATCTCGGCTAAGCTTGTTAAGAGAAGTAAAAATTTCCGATGACGAATTCCTAGTCGAATATTCAAAACTCAAAATGGCGGATCTAATATGGCATCCATTATTTCCGAAATTTAATAATTTTGCCAACAGAAGAATATCACTGTAATTAACGTTAATATTCAGGCAAAAAGTTACGCATGAAAAATTTTGGTTAAAGACGACATTAAAAAAAAAAATTCGGGAAATCTTATATTTCTTTGGTCCGACTAAATAGAATACAGTTTTGAAACTCAACGACTTTTTTTCTCGATGATAACGCTATTTACGGAAATTTTTCAGAAGCAAATTTTTATTTGGAATTCAACGTAGGTTTCATTCATTTTTTTTATTAGTTGAATTTATCAATTTTAGAAATTATCGACGGCATATTGGATCTGCCGTTCTAAATTTCAATTATTTGACTAGGGATTTGCCATCAGCAACGTTTACTACTCTACTTTCAGGTATCTTAGTATAAAATCACAAGTTGGAAACTGTTTGACTTATCAATTTCGACGATCTGCGTCACCTAGCGCCTAATCTAAAAAATTAACTATTCTAAAATAATTTTTGAAGCTATGCTTCTTTTGGCACGCCCTCGACATTAGCGCTAGAGGCTAACGAAAAAAAACCGTAACGCTTGCCGGAATTTAATAACTGACCTCCCGGAACGAGGAAACCCATGGTGGAGGGGTCGTGTATTAAATTCTGGCCAGTGTGATTCTGGCAAAATTTTAATACTAGACCCCTGACATGAGAAAATCCATTGTGGAAGGGTCGGGTATAAAATTCTATCCCGCGTAACGCAGCGCTAAAAATCAATCTTATGTAGTAGAAGTTTTTAGTACGCTTACGGGAAACTACTCGCACGCTTGGCCATCTAGCGAGTGGAACAGAAAGCTTGGTTAGCGCGGGCTGTTTGAGTCGCCATATATACTCGTTCAACGTTGCTGGCTGTGGCACCATAGTACAGATATGTTTATATGCCCGTACGAAGACTAGCACAACTTAGATTTTACGGTATATCTCCATGGAATCAAATAAAAATATTTTGAATAAAATTTTGCTTGTGTAGAAAACAAGTGCAGATGTGCCCAATCTACTTTAAAACGAGTTTGTGACAAAGTAAACATAAAAAACAGAAAAAAGATAAAATTCGAAGAAAAAGGAAAGTAGAACAAAAGTAACAGTTTTACGGGTTTCCTAAGATCATAAATTTTTATGCGCACTAATATAGAGGTTATAATTTTCTATTAAATATTACATTTATATTCCATATTTTTTATGTATTATGATAGAATATAGAGGTAAAAAATTTCAAAAATATTACAGCAGGTAAATAATATTTATACGAATGTGCGCAGATTATTTTGACATGATGAATCAACTTTCATATAAAAGAAACAACGCTGTATCTCGAAGGAAAAACCAGACAACCCGAAAATAATAATTTGTATAGGGTTCCTGAGGAGAAAACTATATCGCCCACGCTTATACAGTGGTTAGTCAATACAATATAATTACTTTAAAGAATGCCGTTACTTCTGTACTTTAATATCTTCGCTACATATATTAAAGAAACGGCAATTCTTTTGCAGAACGAATTATACAAAAATTAAGAAAAAAAAAACACTACAAAACTTCTTCAAAGAGCAGGACTATTGAAGTATTAAACAATTATTTTACAACATTGTCCAATATCTTAGCCACATCATGTTGTCATCATAGACGATACCTTTCTAACATTACAGTTGTACAAAGGATGATTAAATAATGCATAGATAAGTTTCATTTGAGACTAAAAAAATTATTCTAATCTAAAGATAAAAATATAAAGCCAACAATTCCAATCAGCTATACATTCTCTTTAATTTAGACGGTACAACGACAATTCATCAGTATCACACAACCCACATAGCACAAAACATTTCTGAAATGTTTCTAAAACGTTTAATTACTTTGAAATTTACAAACATTTCTCACAAGTGCTCCGAAACATTTCTGAAAAGTGTTTGAAACCGTTAAATTTCCGTTGCCTAGCTCAGTATAAGTTATATGATGCGTTTCAGAAACGTTTCCGGAATGTTTCTGAAACGTAATTGAATTTAGTGCAAATTTACGAAAAAATACATTTTTTTTTTTGGTAATACTTAAATTTATAAATAATGACAACAATAAAAGAAAAGTTGGAAGAAAAAAAAACGCCTGACCCTGGCATACGAACTGGGTCCGCTACACTGAGAGAAAACTGGAGCGCCTACTGAACAGCAAGTGCAGTCGCTATACCAAATTGACTGCTCGCCCTCGGTTTAGTCGTTGGTACAACTGGCGCATCACTGAGAACGCTCTACAGGCCAGTGTGGTGCAGCTGGCACGCCACTTGGTACGCCTTGCGCTTACAGTGAGTCGCCCGCTAATCTACGTGCATGGGAGCTTAGCTGCGCTACCTGAGGGACAGAGCACACGCCAGTTTTCTCTCACTGAAGGTGAGTATCTCATAGTCCGGAAGCTGGGTACCGAAGTTTATGCATTCTTATGTCTATTTCGTACCCAGGCTGATTTATATGTGTTTTGGCATGGAGAAACCGATTTTTGATGGAACCAGCCCAAATTATTTGTCCCGTAATTGTTGTAAACAATTTTAGCACAAAAAAACTCGTCTTTTTCAAATAACTTGAAAATCAGTGGTATTGAAAAAAAAAGTTTGTTTCAAAAAACCAATATTTTTCTAGTTACTTGAAAAACAACAATTTTTTCGCACTAAAAATGTTTATAACAATGACGGATGAATAATTTGGGCTAGTACCATCGAAATTCGGACTCTCCGTACCAAAATACATATAAATGAGCCTGGGTACTAAATGCACATAAAATGCATACATTGGTACTCAGCGTCCGGACTATTAGCCACTTGATCAGATGGACGAAATACCATAACTTTAAATAAAATCACTGTAAGATACAAAAACTAGTATTTTTGTTATCCATCTTTACAACTGAATTATGGGAATACAAATGTGCGTTTAGACAATTTCCTTATTGAATTTTATTTGGAAACGTTTTCCTCTTTTACTAATATTATTGTTCCTCTTTCGTTTACTCTTGCGATTTATTGCGATGTTTTACTTTCGTATTAAGTTTGCATTTAATAGAAATTCTATATACAATGATTAGTTAACATATCGTCAAATAAATAAAAATTTTGAATGATTTATATTTATATCGATGCAGTTGTAAATACGGAAAACAAATATAATGGTACTTGTACCTTATAAAAACCTTATTTTTTATATAAGAAACTTGTCCACTCTGGCAAAGTATATAAGATATGCTCGCTTTTTATCCAGGCGGATCCAGTTCGTATCCGCCGCATGGCTTCTTTTTTTTTGTTTGTATTTTTAATTTTATTCTTTTTGTTAATATTTTTTATGAATTAAAGTATCGCTAAAATAATTAAAATAATAATTTATTTTTCTCCTAAATTTACGTTAAATTCAGGTAAGTTCCAAACACATTCTGTAAACATTTCAAAAACATTTTATGTAAACTTATGCTGAGCTCAGCTACGGACATTTAACGGTTTTAAAGACGTTTTAGAAACGTTTCTAAAGTCTTGGAAGAATTGGTTTTATGTTTGGAATTTATAAACGTTTTTAAACGTTTCGTGCTATGTTAGAATTAATATTACATATTCTCGTGGTACTGTTTTTGTTAAATATAAAGTGCAAATTGCTTGGAATTTTCGATTTAGTTCGGTTTTTATCTTTATATGACATAAATTGATTAGTCCATCAATGGTACTTATTCATGTATTATTTATTCATCCCTTGTACGACCGTAATTTTTAAAAGGTAACCCTGAAAATGGCAAAATGAGGTTACCGAAATATTGGACAATTTTGTAAAATAATATTTTAATGATTACATAGTCCTTCTCTATGACCAACTTACTTAGTTTATTATGGATTCCTGTGGACATTTGATTTGTACACTTATGTTTAAAGAGATATGCGTCAACCGAGCAGATGTTAGGTTGCTGTTTTTATTAGATGATAATTTTTTTTCTTTCTTTTTATAAGCATAGCTTCTCCTGGCAGTCCCACGACTGCTTGGTCTTTTTTCCCCCAAGAAGCTTCAACAAGCTTTCAAATGACGAAAAAAATTTATGACATAATAAGAGAACAATTTTATTTTAAACTTTCTAACCTTGAAATTAGGCATTGAACTATTTAAGATTACTCTAAAAATATTCTTGATCGATTTAGCGGAAGAAAACACACGTGGTGACATACTTTATTTTGTCTACCGGCAAAATAAATAAGAAATGTGGCATTTAATCCAAAAAAACAATTCTTTAATTAGCTGTATGTTTTGATGCAAAACTATGTCCGAAAGTTTCACTTGACACCGGATACCCCAAATACATATGTGTACTCTATCATATGTATTTAGATAGATCGTGATGTGTGGTTATCTACAGGCCAATTTCAAGCGTTAATATTATGTATGTATAGGTTGAGTCTGCAAATTTAACGTTTCAAATCTTCAGCTATAAGGCGTGAACTGAAGCGTGAAAATTTTAGTACCTGTGATAATTCAGTGAAACAGTTCGTGATGTATTAAGCACACTAATACCAACATCAGTACACGGGACAGAGTGTAAGGCACCCTATATGCAATCCGTCGGAAGTTATTCGCTCCAAGCCAACGCAGAGGTTGCGCCCTCTGAAGTAGAAGATAGTCAAAAGTTCTTGCATGTAAACAAACAGTGCTGGCGCGCCAATGGCAGCGCAAGACAAGGTGCGAGAGATAGCGCCTGAGGGAGAGGCGGGACTCGGTAATTCTTTTACAAATCGAACGAATTTTGACCTTCACCTCTCTGATTCGGCTGAAAATTTTTTTCCAGTTTCTATATTGAAAAAAATGAGATACGACCCCAAGAAATTTTTTTTTATCGCCTATTTTCAATTTTATAAGTTATAACAAATTTCATAATAGTGGTTGGTGACTCATTTTAAACAATGTATACCTCCGAATCCTTAAGAGCTACAAAATTTTCACCCATGGCACTTTTGTAGCTAAAGAGTTGAACTTTAAGAAAAAAAAATTAAAAAAAAAAATTATCAACAAATTAATATTGTTATTAACAATTTGATTGTTTTAATCGATTTTTAACAGTTGCCCCCAAAATAAATCAAGTTCTTATTAATACCATCGTATTTTGCGTCAAATTTTACGTAAAAATCATGTTCTTTAAATATGGAGACTTTTCAATTGTTATATTAATTTATGTAGCGCGTAATGGTAAAAAAAACTGTTTTTTGAGTATAAAATGATATTTGTACCTCGTATCAAAAAAAGTTTAAGGTAAAAGTTGTAGATAATTAAAAGATCTACAACTTTTGTATTTACTATTTGTCAGTATAACCTCAAATTTTTGTATTATAATGCAAAAAAGCGAGAAATCACTATTTTATGATTTATTAAGAGTAATTTTTTACTTGTGAAACGGAGATGAGCAATAATAACTGAAGAAATTATATTTTATTGAATTAATAAAAATGTGTAATAAATAACCAAGTAAACATTATGATTGCTTTATATTTATTTATAGATGTAACAAAATTTTCATGTACAACGAAAACTTTTTTTACAGTTTCATAACAAAATTATGTCACTTGAAAATTTTCACAATATTTGTTTTTTCGTGCAAAGAAAACAGCCTCGCTTCTAATTCTT
>JAPYYV010018740.1:0-11101 GCA_030522625.1 Copidosoma aretas | reverse complement strand
GCAGAGAGTTTGGTTACCAGGGTAGCTTGTGTCCTGCGATCTATTTGTCAGCCTGCACCGAGTTGAGATCCGCGTTGGCTCTTCTTATCGCGAGTTTTGTTTAAGAGACTCCGAGGGCCTGAATTGAAGAAAAAGACTGGCACGAGACGCGGTTGATATATATTATGTGCGCATGTACATTAATCATCCGAGCAAAAAGTGTGGTCACAGTAATGTACAAAAAAATGTTGTCCTGAACAATCGTAATTGTTTGTGATGTACACATTTTGGAATTAAATGTAAGCCAATTTTTTCATCTTAAAGTATAGAAAGTCCCGGACGGTTTTACTTTTTGCTCTTGTATGCTTATGCAGGGTACTTCTGAGGAGTGATTGTGCTTGAAAAGCAAAAAACCGGGATCTCATCATCACCCACGGAATGTATCAAAAGGGGAAGGATGGATTTTGTATTTACGCCAGTCTTGGCGTATAGTTGTCAATCATAAAACGTTTCATCGAAGTTTCAACGAAAAAACAACCCCAAGATGATCGAGCCCAAAAAACGACAAAGACCAAATTTTAACCGGGCGACTCCCTGATTCATCACCAAAGTCTCATATATGATTCGGGCCTGTGCAAATAGCTATAACTCACCTGAAACCTTTTGGCCCATGCTCATGCCCCGGTTGGAGGAACGGTGCTGCGAGCGCGTGGGGTTGTGGCGGTGGTCGGCGCACTGCTTCGATATGGACACCTTCTGCCTCGAGTGCCGGGGATTGCCGCTCGCGTGGTACAGCCCGTGGCCGTGGTGGCTCGCCTGGTGGTGGTGGTGGTGGTGATGGTGATTGTGCTGTGGCTGCTGTTGTTGCTGTGGCTGCTGCTGTGGCTGTTGCTGCTGTTGCTGCTGCTGCTGCTGCTGCTGCTGCTGCTGCTGGTGACTGTGATGGTGGTGATGGTGGTGGTGGTGGTGATGGTTGTTGGACTGGTTGACGAGGGCCGCGGTCCCTATCGGTCCACCCGCGACTATCGCCGCGCCACCGGCGTTGCTCGCCTCGAGGGCCTGCTGCTGGGCCGCCTGGCGCCGGGGACTGCCGGCCCGGGGACTGCCCTGGGGACTGCCGGCCTCGGTGTTGTTGCCACCACCGCCGGTTGGGCCGCCGTTGGCCGCGCCGCCAGTCCCGACCGCCCCGGGCCCGGCCGAGCTGCCGCGGCTACTGCGGACCCGCAGCAGTCTCGTCGCCACGCGGCTGCCGCAGCCGCTGTCTAGTCCCACGCCGACTCCGCCTCCGCCGCCGACGCTGCCCACCCGGCTGGTGGCGTCCCCGTTCACGCAATGTAGACTGCTGAAGTACCTGCAACGCGACAATCGATACATCGTTTCATCACCGCTCGCAGTCATTCGCCGTATGATTAATATAGAATGGTAATGCGCGATGGTTGTTGTGAAAAATATTTCCGAGGGTCGGTATGGTTTCTTTTATTTGTTTCGGTCGATCGACCTATCCGTTCGTACTTGGGTCGAGGAACGGGAGATCGGGGGGCCCGGCGAGGGGCCGATCGTTGCGAGTACAGTACCTGCATTGTACTAGAACGGTATATTACATGGTATACCCTTAGAAAGTATATTGCACATGGCTCTTCGTTTGTCGGTGGATGGAATATTATAATAGTAGCCGCTCTGTTTAAGGTGTCTGCCTGTTTTATCGTCTAAACATCCATACGCGTGTATCTTATAATGCATCATCGGTAAAGTATAACGTGTAAGAGAATACGGTACGAGATATATATATTTTCAACTGACGATGCACCGACACTCGTTCGCTATTAGTCGGCGAATGCGAATGCCCGCGATTTTTGTCATAATACACGTCCACTGAAATTTGACGCGATATTATGCTCGCGATGTACACGCGATATGTGCGAGTGTATCATTCGGCTGTAGATACGTATAGGCGCTGCATTGTCGAATCCGTGCGTCACGAAAAAAAGAGCTCGGGAACAATGCCTCATCGATATTGCTAATGCTTTTGAAAAGTATCCGAATGTTATCACAGCAGCGTGTGATTTTTAAAATAAATTTGAATGTAGTAGGGTGTAAACGGTGTGAGATTTGTACGCACAGTACTTATATACGTGCAATAGCATATTCTTAAAGTTACACTTTTTCAAGTTGAATTGAAGCAGCTGAGGAAACACCAGCTGTGAGTCAAATTCAAACAATGACATGTACAGAGGATCATTTGTGCGAGCATTTGTCGCGAATGGATGATTCATTGGTTAATGTTCTTGATCAAAGACTTGGGACGATTCCACACGCTCATTCGCATTCGTATCATGAGAGACGCAATCGTTGAAGGTGAATCAATAAATAATTTTTTTTGCTATTATTCTTGCAATACTGTAACTTAAGAAAATTGACTCACTGTTCTACGAATTATCGGTTTCGGATGATTTGATGAAAAAATATAATTAACCAATGAATGGGAGTGTAACATAGTGCAACCTGTGGCCTTGTGCATCATCATCAGGTAACATTGTAGAAATAAAAAAATAGTCATATTGCTCTATCCTTACCCTCTCCAACAGCCCTCGCCCCCCTCCCCCCTTGGATCCAGCGATTGCATTTTTCAAAGTTGGCCAAAGTAGGCCATTCCGAAAGCTCAAAACTCACGAGGAGCCATTCACGATTCTCCAGTCTTATTTTGGCTCTAATCTTTCCTCCCTGAGATACTTTTCAGGAAAACAAAAAGAAACCAACGACGAGAAAAAAAAAAAAAAAAAAAGAAAAAAAAAAAAAAAAAAAAAAAAAAAAAAAAAAAAAAAAAATCAAGGTAAGGTTTGCATTATGCGCTCGGTGCACGGGTATAGCTATGTGCAGGGTATAATATTATGATGTGTATACGAGAGTTCGATAATTGCAGCGTCAGGCACGCATGTAGGCATGTACAGAGAGAGAGAGAGGAAGCGTCGAGGCTGCCTGGCCAATGCCGGCATATCACCGCGATGTGCATTATATATTGTAAAAGCGGCGCGCGCGGAAGTCGCCTGTATATTAGGCGCGCATCATGCACACATTATGCCCCAGCAGCTAGCCGATGGTTTCCGGTTTGCTCAACGTATAATAAGCATGTACTTACAATGCGCGCCGGGGACGACAGAAACGCGCGCGACGAGGCTTCGACGACGACGGCAACGCGAGCACCGCGCGTGTGCGCGCGCGATATGTATATTACACATTGTGTGTCTATAGGTGTAATAGTACGTTATACACGAGCGCGAATTTGCATAATATATAGGCAAAAGCGCGGCGCGAACCAACGGTGCTAATGCGCGACCAGAAGACTCGCGCGCTCCTGGTTGTACAAGTATGTTGTTCGACATGACTCGGCGCCGAACAAATTGGTGCAGCAGAACGGGTGTGGACTCGTCTAGTATTGTACTTTCGCGGCTAGTATCGCGCGCGCGCGTAACTTTTCCTGAGCTTTTCGGCGTCGATGAAATAAGAATAACGTTATTTTTGGCACTTATTGGTCGTACGGTGACGACTCGGTAAACAACTCGCTCGCGACGGAATCCACTTTGCCCGCGTGTACCGAAAATCCGAGGACACGCCCGCGAGTATTGCTCAAACGGCGTAAAAATATATCCGACCGAAGCTCCCTCTCTCTCTCTCTCTCTCTCTCGATGCTGACTTGAAACTCGGCCAATTCGAGGGAACTCGACGCCCCCCACCGGCCAAGGTCGAAGCCGTTTTACGACCAAGTTTTTACGCACATCTCGTCGTCCCGTGAATATTATGTACAGGAGAGCGACCGACTCGTGTACTGCGGGTGACGACACACGCATACACGTTCATAACTGATGCGTGGATGAAAAGACGAAACGTGCCTCTCATCACTCGCGGCCGAGCCGAATCCAATCGACTCTCGGCGAGACTGTCGATTATACATCAATTGAACAGTCGCGTTGGTGGTGCCTGTATGTAATATACAAACAAGCCCGCGATTCGTCAGAGCCATAATTGGGTTCGACTGGGCGGCAACACAAGCACGCGATATGATAAATGCCATATATCTACGGCTCGGGGCACCCGCGGTATTGATCCGGGCGCGCGGGGCAGGTGCTCCCGGAGCCCGTGATATCCGCTGGCGGCGCTGCTTCCAGTGCACCACTGCTCTTATATACATACGTATGTGTACATGTAGGGGGGCAAAAGCCGTACTCGATCCGCTCCCCGTGGCAAAATCGACGGACGGCACAATATATCCATCGGAGGAGAAGCCGAGGCTGACATTACGGGCCATCGGCAGGGAAAAGCCGGGCTGCTGGCCTTTTTCCCGACTTTGCGGTTTTCCTCCGGGCTCCTGTTCAAGTATATACCTATAAAGCCCTCCTTGCTCGTCCTTTCGTCATGATGGCCTCGCGTCACGGCATCGGCTATCCTATATATCACATCCTGACTCGTATAATGCGCGAGTCTCCCGAGGAGCGAGTGTGTTGGTGATGTAGGGTATATGTTACGCGTGCATATCAGTCTCCGCAGATCTTTATCGTCGCAATACAGTCGCAATTTTGCGTTGCTATGGTGCGCTGTTGTTATCACTTGCACGTAATACCGAGTGCATTTAATCACCGTTGCTCCAAATTCGCTTTGTTTGTATCGTACTGCCTGTTGTTGCGTGGTCTAATCGGGATACGTTTGATGATGTAACTTTAATTAATATTTGTTTGATGATTAAAGCGGTATGAATTGCACAGCGTGGAAGTAATAGGCATATGAGAGGAGCACTGCTGGCAGACATCGCAGAATAATTACTCAACAGCCCCAGTCTGCATAAGAATATTTTACGGCAGAGCTGATTGAACGCGTCATGAGTATGGATTATGCAAAGCCGATTTGTTCGATCGATATTTCAGAATGGAGTAAATAATATTGTTTGGTCGTACATAAATTAGATAACGCAGGCGCCACCAGAACGTGCGTGACACCCGCAGTAGTCCATACCAACGCGCGAGAACGCGGCGATAAGGCTCGCGGGCCCGAACTATTCCCGAAACTAAAGCTGTAACTGGTCAGCCAGTCAACCCAAAGTAATTCCTCGTACCGTCTTGCAGCTGTACAGCTTTTATTATTTAGTAGCTCCTACGTTGACCGATCGCCAAACACACGTTATTCTTAGCTATCCATCGAAGAGGTATTTGTCACACTATTTACTCAAAGAGAATTGTTTATTATCTCACATCGATCGAATACATGCGTATCCCTGTGCTCGGTCGAAACAATACCATAAATAAATTGTCATTCATTTATCCAGCTGCATGGTTGCACAGTGTACTATGGTTACACGCAACGTTGAACAGCAATGCCGATCTGAATTATTACAGCTCTCCAATTGTGGCCGGCACTAAATTACATCGAGGGCAAATTCATGCGTCCCGGAATGCAGATCGTCCAATTTATGTGGTACACGGCCCGGTCCTTTCTAACGTACAACCGCATATACGAGTGTATTACAGTCCAGGTCCCTCCCCCCCACCCCCCCGCGCAACTGGCGCGATTCGATTCCGGCGGTGGCGCTGACAAATCGCCGCTTTTTTTCTTCGATTCGCGCGCGGCCCGCGTTTCTCCGGTTCGGACTGCGCACTGCGCGGTGCGTGTGGCGGGCGCGCGCGCGGGTTTTTTTCGCAATTCGCGAGTCGCCTATCCGCGCGATTTCACTCCGCTCTCTGTCACCACACCCTGTTGCTGCTGTACTATTGCGGCCGCCGCCGCCGCCGGATTCCGACAGTCGCGGCTGAACCGAACTGTTGGAAAGAACCTTGAATTTAGGGCGGGGGTACCTCTACCATCTGATCTGCTGCGAAACCTTTGGGCGAATAAACTCGGGGTGAAACATTATCTTGGCATTGTTTGTTCTATGTAGGGTGAATGTTTTTTTTCTCGGTATAATTGCATATAAAAACACCAACTTTGCTCCTCCAAGCGACGCGAATGTTTTTGAATCGACTCAGAAGTCATCATCGATAAGATTTGCGTTGTTTACGATATTATTATCATGTTCGGGAATGAATCTCAAACTGGCGCCATAATATTTAAATTCGCTTGAAAATCCAAATCAAGGTGTACCCAAGATATGCGATCGGATGGACGACAAATTTTCAGCATTGCTCAATACATTCCCTTTTCCTTTTTTTTTTTTTTTTTTTTTTTTCTTGACAAACTATACCAACAACGAAATTGCTTACTTTTCGCCAGGGCACTGCTTCTCCCTCGTTTCCCCTCTCCCGTTCGATAAAATCGCGAGTGCCACTTATTTATCCAGCAGAGCGAGACAGCTTGGGGTACACTGACAAAACCTTCGCTGTTTTACTTTCACATGGGAGCCCGCCGCTCTTGTACAACGGCTGTGATTAATAATTAATACAGCGGGGGGCGCGGATTCGACAATCACGTGAGTGTGCCTGTATATGTATACGCACGTCCAAGAGCAGTCGTCTGTACATATATTCTCACCAAAGTTCATGAGACGAGAGTGGAAGTGAAGAAAGTATACACTAACAGCATAATAGTATGGTCACAGTGGCGGTTCACATATACGAATATACATACGAGTATATATAATATATTATGTGGAAGGAAATATTGCAAGAGATATCTATAGAGAGAGAGAGAGAGAGAGAGAGAGAGAGAAGCAGGGCGTCCGATCGATCATTGTCGACTCCCCGTCTATTCAGGTTTTCCGAAGGTTCACTCGGCTATTAATCAAGGTATAGGGGGCAAGGAGGGGGGAGAGATTAAAAGCGCGACTCGGTGAAAGGCGCATCGGTGTCTTCGACTCGGGATGTTTAAAGTTTGGTTTGCAAAAAAATACATCATTTTACCGCAGCTCGCACTTGCCGGGTGACGGACGAGAGCGAGAAGGGACGGTTGACAATCATCAGACGGCATTGTGCTTGGCATTATGTGTGCATGAGTAAGTGGTTCGATAAGTTCGATGATATAAGCGAGCAAGAGACAGAAATAAACGAAGATGTATGTATATCATTGGACCCACAATTGGTACACGGTGTGTTACTGGAACTACACTGAGCAAAATGGAAATTCAAACGGTAAATATGATTATTCAGCACAATACATGGATACAAGATGCAAGCAATAATGCATTGAGGGGTGTACTTCTATACCTGGAGAAGAACAAACGAACGAGACAAAGATGCAAGTGCTCGTGAAATCTTATTCTGGCTACTGATGGTTCCTCGATACCGAACTTTTCTCGCAACTTATATCTAAATTCCGTGCTAAGGCTATATCGCTACAGGTGACGAATAGTATACGAAGCGCATAAAGTATCGGCATTGCTAAAAAAAAACATCGCGACTCGAGCCGGAGGGTTCATAAGTATACAAGTGATGGATAGGAGCGAGTGTAATTTGGCTGTGCTGCGCATTTGATTGACACAAAATAGGCTTTTCGTCACGCTTTTTGTCCATGCAAGAGAGCAAGGACATGGGACAACAGTATATATAATGCGAATGTAACGAGGTAGGGAGGCCTATGATGTAGAGCGATAGCCGTCGAAGGACATTGAGAATTCTCCGTTGCAAAACACATTTTTTTTAATCACCCTTTGAATTAGTGAAAAACCACTTGCTGGTAGTAACTGTTCTCCATTGCGACAGTGCACATTGTGTTGCTGAAAAAAACGGTTTTCAACAAAGCTTGTGTTCACGCACTTTTGGAACGCCCGCTGATACAGAAATAAAAGGCAAAAAACAGTATCCATATAGTACTATGTACATAGTACTCAATTTCAAAAATTCCTTGCGTTCTCGCGGTGCAAAATGAAGCAAGCGCATAACAGACGAGGGAAAGGAGGGGGGGGAGAAAGAGTTGGTAATTTTTTTTTTCCCCGTCAATCTATGCCAAGGAGCAGCGGAGCGGCCGCTGATACTTATTTCCTTTTTTTCCCTCCTCGAAGGAAAGAGCGCGGGAAAATGAGAAAAGAGCCGCCGCAGTTACGCGCCAACCATCAGCGAGCGCGCAGGAGGAGTATGTATAGGGTGTGCGGAGTGCGGTATAAGTTGTACACACACGCGCGTGCAGAGATCTTTTGCCGCGGGGCGATGATGAAATCCAGAAACGAGGTAAGAAGATTTTCTCAAGGACCGACTTCCAATGAAGGAAAAAC
Source organism: Copidosoma aretas (assembly GCA_030522625.1). Lineage (NCBI taxonomy): Eukaryota > Metazoa > Arthropoda > Insecta > Hymenoptera > Encyrtidae > Copidosoma > Copidosoma aretas. Next base: position 2,934 of record JAPYYV010018740.1, on the reverse strand, counting down.
GAAAGGCGCGCGCGCGCGCGCGTCAACTTACCCGCGAGCGGGGCGGCTCGCTCGCGGTGCCATGGGCGCGTGCTCTCGCTAACGCGTTATACACCGTGTGTATGATAGGATATATTATGGACCTCGGGCGCGCGACGTTGGTGTCACCGTTATAGCCGACGCGTCGCCTCGTTCTCCGATGCTCATCCTCGCGTGAGCTTGCACTTGTAACTTGGGAGTACTGAGATTTTTCAGCGAATCGCTTTGAGAATGAAACTTTTTGAGCAGAAAAAACTTGATTGGCTGCTGCAACCTCTTCGCTCGGCTCGCGTCTTACGATGGAGGTACGTAAAAATAGAACTTTTTCATACAGCACGCGTGATATTTTCAGAACTCGCCCCGAAGTGTCCGGGGAGTGGCAGATCCATCATTGAACTTGAACATTTTGACCCTCAACAACGAGGTCCCTGATGTAGCCCTTCTACGTACACTCTTACTGCCAAACTGACATTATTTGCTCTTGAGACTTAACGCAAGAAACAATTTTTTCATTCGCAAACTTCAAAGAAAATTGTTGCACGCAATTTTTGCTCCGTATCATTGTATAATCAATCCAAACCCCAATGAGCCGAAACAGAATCGGTAATACTTGGTGGCAGTTTCAATCGCAAGTCTCGCAAGGTTGTAGTTAAAAGGAACACTGCACCGAAAGTTCGACACACATCATCTGAATCTTCAGTTCGGCCGCGGGAAAGTTGTTTGAGTATGAACTGTAGCTATCGCCGTGCGAGAGGAAGGTTCTGACCTGCGCTCGAAAAGCACACAGCCGCAGGGGGGGGGGGGCAAACAATGGACACCAGCGCTAAAGTTTCATCGATACCCGTATAGGTTGCAGCAAATGTTTACCGGCGCGTGAATTCGAGGCGGCGCATCTCGCAATAATAATAGCCAACACAGCTTGGGCCGACACGAGTCGGAAAAGGTAAATATATACACCCGTGGAGCACGTAAACGCGTTTTGCCGCTCGTGCGCGCGCGTCAAGCGTCCGAAGGCCGCGCGCGGCTATCTCGCTAATGATAAAGGCATGCGTCCTGTCGCCGCTTAAAATACGCGCATCACCCGACGCTGCACCATCGATTACCTCCCGTACTCTTATATACGTGTGATGCACTCGCTCGACGTACCTACAATGATGTATGTGTTACGGTCTACTAGGCTTGACCTGTGACGTAATACACGCGAAAACCGCGCTTGATACAGGCAAGCCGTAAAACGCGTAGCGCGCGCGCGACGGGTACTTCGCACAGAAGCGCATCGTCGTCCGTTGCGGTGCGGGCCCCCCCCCCCCCCCTCCTCGAAAATCGCACAATGGACGCAGGCGAGAGCCGCCGAGGCAGAGAGGCCAATAAATCGTCCCCTTCGACAGACGAGCGCTGACAGTTGCGCAAAAGAGCTGCTGCCGCGGACAGAGCAGTTGCACGTGGAAGAGCCGCGGAGGCTGCACCTGCAGCTGCATCGGCATCAGTGCCGCGGCGTGTGGTGTATGAGAGATGAGATAAGTCGCGAGGAGGTAGAGCAAGTGTGTGGATGCGCATGAATAAGGTATAGGCTGTATCTGAAAGTATACTCAAGTATCGACGGACCGACGGCTCGGAGAAAGAGAGAGCCGCGAGTGTGTATCGATTTAGTTTGAGAAACGTCGGTCTTGGTAAATGGTGTGCTTTTTTTTACGCAGGCGGAATGAGATTGCGTTGGACTTACAATTAGTAGGGTGAAGATTTGCTGGGCTGTTTACTCCGAGCGAAAGAACGATAAATATATATATATAGGCTTGGAAAGTTCTAGTGGCTCTGAACTTTTTTTTTTTTTTTTTGTTTTGAGCCAAATGGCAGCGGTGATAGCGCGGGCGCGTTCGAGGAAAAAGGTTTTCCTCGCGAATTTCGATAAAACATAGCATTTTAATGAAAAATATATGATCGGAAGAAGAAGACTAAAAAAAACGAAATGCCCACACTGTAAACCGCCCATAGGTATGTCAGTATCTTTTCGCATTGAGCATCGGAGCCATTCATAAATTTTGTATCATATTGACGAATAGTATGGATTTTGATCGACTGTAATCATTGTAACGTTTGATTACTCATAATACGTAGAGGAGCTGTAAAAGTAACCTTCCTGTACGACGCAGACTGCGCGCAGATTTTTTTTTAACACGGCGCATCGGGCGCTTTTCATCGGGTACGGGGGTAATAATATAAACCCACCCCTTTCTTCCTTCCTTCTCTGTACGTGTGAGTGCGCATACTATAATCATTATATAGACGAGCAGCGAACATGCGGGCGAAAGGGAAGAAAGAGCCATGCAGGCAGGCAGGCATCAGGCATGCATCTGCAGTATAGAAGAGGCTAATATATAAGCCAAAAGAGAGAGAGAGAGAGAGGCGAAGGGCGGCGGGAAGGGGAAGAGCCGAAGAGTGCACCGCGCAGACAATGAACAATCGTACATTGTTACGAGTTATGCGCAGACAATGAACAATCGTACATTGTTACGAGTTATAGTATTGTTATGTTATGTACCCCGGCGAGCTGCTGCTGCTGCTGCTGCTGCTGCGGCCATGTTCACATAATTAGGCTGTAAACGCTTCGAGAGACAATCACCATTGTCTTCTTGCTCCTTCTGGCTGCAGGCGGCTATACCTGCCTGTCTGTCTGCATCCAGGGTGGGGGGGGGGGGGGGGGGGGGGGCGCGCGCGGGCGGCGAGACCAGCGCATAGAAGAGGCTAATATATAAGCCAAAAGAGAGAGAGAGAGAGAGGCGAAGGGCGGCGGGCAGGGGGAGAGCCGAAGTGTGCGCGGCGCAGACAATGAACAATCGTACATTGTTACGAGTTATAGTATTGTTATGTTATGTACCCCGGCGAGCTGCTGCTGCTGCTGCTGCTGCTGCGGCCATG
>JAPYYV010018735.1:0-14544 GCA_030522625.1 Copidosoma aretas | reverse complement strand
TATCGCAAAAAGCATATCCGTCAGGTGGCACGACCGTACCTTAGAGAAAATGGCGTCTTTGCATGGACTAGTGTATTTATATATACAATGGTGCTATATGTTTTCTATCTATAGAACACATATTGCACTATGGTATATATAGGTACACTAGTCGATGTAAAGACGCCATCATCTATAAGGCACCGTCGCGCCATCTTGCAGATCAGCTTTTTTTGATGTAGCCTAATCATTGCAGTTTTTTTTAAAGCTTAGCTGATAAGGTTCATAGTAGAGAAATAGTTTGTTTAATCGCTGTAAATCTTTTTTAAAATCAAAGTCTGGTCCAAAGATTACTGAAATCAATTTTTACTAGGGGCTCCGCCCCCGCGCGCTTTGCGATTTAACCTCTCACAGTTACCAGAAAATATTTAATTTCTTGATTTTGTAAGAGAAAAATTAAACACATTAATACGATTTTTATTCAACGCAAAAATGTAAACGACTGTTTTTTAAATCTCATTTTTAAAATTTCCGCGCCCTTGACCGATCTCGACGAATCACATAACGCAAAAATGTTAACTGCTGTTTTTTAAATCTCATTTTTAAATTTACGCGCCCTTCACCGATCTCGGCGAATCACAGACCGAATAAATCGATGACAATCAATATTTATAGCTAGTAACAGGACGAATAAATCAATGACTATCAATTTTCATTATTAGGAAAACATGTTTTAATTGTAACTGTATTAAATATTTCTTTGGAACATAAAATTAATTTTGAAAACTTAAAATTCCACTGAATTTTGATTTTTTCAAATTTAATGTTTGAATTTGCCGCTCTTAACTTACCGCAGCCAGTCACAAGCACTACTTAGTCTACTTAATCAACTAATCACAGAAAAAATAAATCGATGGCAACCAAAATTCGTAGGTAGGATAAAGGTTTAAACTCCTGATTATTTATTCAAAAACTGGTTCGACAGGTGTATTTCGGATGCTGCTATTATTGCAGTTGTGTATGTATTATTTTGCTGGTATTATTACGGTCTTTTTCAATGCTAAATCAAATGGGAATTCACAATAAGTAGCATCTTGCATGAAAAATTCCATTTGGTCCGTCTTGTAGAGTTTTAGCTGCGAACAGCGAGCGGACTGTGAACATAAAGCTGCGAACAGCGTGTATTTAACTGTTTCTTGCTCGTTTTTTTGAAATAAAAAAAATTTTAATCGGTCTCTAGAAACATACCTATTTATTCATGATACTAGGGGGCTCCGCTCCTTGCACGCTTCGCGCGTCAACCCCCAACTATTAACCATATTAATTTAACATATTAATTCCCATTATTTTTCAAGAAAAATGAAATCATCAGCTATTTTATAATAGTTGGTTTTCGTTTTTATAAATTTAAATTACTTTTGATTTAATTTTTTAAAATCTTGTTTTTAAATCTTTCCGCACTCAGCTAGTCTCAACCAATCAGACCAAGAGTTATTCTGTCGACAGTTACGTGTAACTGATTCTTTTAGGAGAGATGGTAAACTGATATAAATTATTATTTTTATCCATTGAAAAGGGCTGAATAATTACTTAGGCTATGCATAAGCCGACTTCGATGCAGCAAACAGCGTCTTTTTAACTGTTTCTAGCTCGTTTGTTTGATATACAAAAAATATGGGGGCGTTTCATTTTTAATAACTTGCCTATTTACTAATTGTATAGTAAACTAATAGAAAATATTATTTTCATAAAGTAAACAGTGCTAAATAATTACTTAGAGTCTGCATGAGCCGATTCCGAAGTTGCGAACAGCGTATAATATCAAATTCAAAATCCTTCGAAGGATGTAAGATTTACACTTACAAATGATAATACTTTTGTATTGACACATTTTTCAACAATCTAAAAATGTCCAATGTCTGAAACTCTGTACGTACACATATAATAATACTGTTAACCGGACAAAAACTTCATAAACTATGAACAGGCCCAGTTTTTCGTCCAGTACTATCATAGTACGCGTCTCAAAGCAGTATAGCGAGTTTTTTTATAGATTTTAGCCTATAAAATCAAATCTTAAGATGTTGAATGGCTGAAATTCTTTATATATACTAATAATAATACTCTGAACCGGACAAAACCAAAAAAGTGTGTGTCAATATATATACAAGAACAAAGTAATGGTGGTGGCACAGTTTACATTGTGCAACCCTAGTTCCTCTGTAGGTGACCAACGGAAATTGTTTATGCACGATACTTTATGTGTACCACAATCAAAGAATGTTTTTCTATGTCTTAGAAACAATAAATGATTGTTTATCAATATTCTGACACTCAAGAGGTCAGTAAAAGTTTTCAGTTGTATATTAAAGTGCAAATTGAACATACTCTGCGATGTTACTGCGAAGCGCGCGTTTTATAAACTAGAAGAGTAAAGAACATTCGAAATTTCATTTATAACAAAACAGACCTGGTCATCGTGGTGCGACCTCTGTTACTATTATTGTCTTCGAGCCGTCGAATTAAACAGTCCCACAAAATTTTAGTACAAATAAACCACGTATGGTTCCCTGTAATTTTTCCGGCACTGAAACTGAATCCGGCCTTAAAATTGTTTTAGCACGTTAGGATTCATAGATATCCTAACCTAAAAGTGCGAAAATAGCGATTATTGGCTATATTTGAGGTTTGTCTGGTTTAGAGTATTATAAAACGAAATAGTATCAAATTTTAGCCTGTGAATATCTGAAGATTTGATACTATAGGTGAAAATTTATCAAAAGTTCGCTCGACCGCTTTGAGGTACAGACTAACTATGACAGTAGAGGACAAAAAAAGTGACTGTTCATTGTTTATAAATTTTATGTCTGGTTTAGAGTATTATTATAAGTATAAGTTCAGAATTTCAGTTATTGAATACCTTAAGATTTAATTGTATTGGTAAAAATCCCGAAATAATTTGCTGGGCCGTTATAAGTCGCTAGTAGTAACAGAGCTGGACGGAAAACTGGACCTTTTCGTTGTATGCAAATCATTTATCTGACTCACCGTATTACTATGCCAATGTTTGCTAAGTTTCAGCCTTTGAACATATTCAGATTTGATTTTATAGGTTAAAATCTATGAGAGCATTCGCTAGACCGCTTTGAGACGTGTACTATGGCAGTACTGGACGAAAGACTGGGCCAGTTCATAGTTTAAAAATGTGTCAATATAAAAGTATTATCATTTGTAAATGTACTATCTTTCAGCCTTCGTAGAATTTTGGATTTGATATTATATGCTTAAATTAACGAAACATTAATTGGCGTGCATGATGCCTGGTCTTAAGGATTTGCTCATGGATATACTAAACTTATTTAGTTTCTTCATTAATATATATAGTGCATTCTTTATAAACGATGATATTTTTACCTCATGATGCATATAATCATGTATTTTGGGCTTTATTAAGAAAAAAAAAAATTGTTTTCCTTGCTCAAGTCCCCATTGTTTTTAATGTTACTTTCAAACGAAGGTTTTAAAAAATCGGGGGTCCTAGATCTCTAATAACTAGCCTATTAACTTAATATTTCATGAACTAACAGCAACAATTATATAAACATATGCGTGCAACCACGATAGAGTAGACGTAATAGTCCTCGCGCATCAAAGCCAAGCCTGTTTATTGTTTGAAAATCGATTTGACACATAACTGAAATGATACCTATATACAAGTTTTTGCAATATTAAAAATTCAAAGCTTAAATAATAAATGTAATTGTTAAAATAGTATGAAAATATGCGTAGAAGTACGATAGAGTTGACGTAATAGTCCTTGCGCCTTAACACCAAGCCTGTTAATTGTTTATAAATCGATCTGTGTAGGTAATTATCTAGCCCTGTTCAATCTACAAAAATAATTTTATCTATTGTTTATTCATATAATTAGTAAAAAGGCAAGTTATTGAAGATTAAACACGCCGAGATTTTTCTTTTATTTAAAAAAAAGAGCAAGAAACAGTTAAAAAGACGCTGCTTACAGCTTCAAAGTCGGCTTAGGCATAGCTTAAGTAATTATTTAGCCTTGTTTAATTGATAAAAATAAGTTTTTCTATTAGTTAATCATATAATAAGTAAATAGGCCAGTTATTAGAGATTAAACATTCCAAAAATTTTCTTATATTAAACAAACGACCTAGAAACAGTTAAAAAGACGCTGTTCGCTGCTTCAAAGTCGGCTTATGCATAGCCTAAGTAATTATTAAGCCCTGTTTAATTGATAAAAATAAGCATTTCCATCAGTTTACCATATCATAAGTTAATAGGTAACTTTATAGAGACCGAACACCCTTAGAATTTTTTTTATTTCAAAAAACCGAGCGAGAAATAGTTAGATATACGCTGTTCGCCGCATTGAACTCGGCTTATGAAGAGTACAAGTAATTATTATTCCTTGTTTACTAGATTGAAATAATTTGCAGCAATAAAACTATTTGTTAAAACCTTAGTTAGAAAGTTAAATAAAAAAAAAAATTTGTTTTTTTATCTCCCTGTTAGCTTCAGACTCATTGGCGAATCCTGTTTTTCCTACCGAGGGTGTACAAGGGTTGCATAAGTGCCCAAAGTAGAAAAATGATATTTCCCATTTTCAGGCGAAAAATACGACTTTTTAAAACTTTTTAACGAAAAGCATAACGTTTCCAATTTTTTTAACGAAAAAAAAAAGAAACATTTTGAAAATTGTAGTCGATAAATGTATTATTATTTATTTTTGGTACGAAAAATATAACATTTTTCAATTGCTGTACAAAAAACAAGAATGCAATAAAATCTTGGATGAAAAATTAACATGAATTTTAAAAGTGTCGAGGAGAAAATAATTTATTGAAATAACTTAAAAAACTTTATCTGATTAAAAGATTATTGGTACAGAATATTATTTTTAAATATAGATTTGTAAATACTATTACCACTATATTTTTAAAAATAATATAGTATTTTAACAAACTTTTTTGCACAACTTACGTCAATAAACGTCATGTACTCTTTTTTTTTAAATATAAACAAAGATTTTAAATGTGAAAAATGATTTTTTGAATTATTATATTACTATACATTACTAAGCTTTCTTTACTCCCCCATACCGAGGACACAGGGTATACAAATGTACGTAACAGTGGAGAAAGCATAGTGATGTATGCATTAGCCGTCAGATGGTGTGCTGATAAATTGTAATAACAGCCGAATCATATTATAAATGGTCTCGCCAAAATGCGGAACAAAGCGTAGCTCAAACTGGATAACTTCATACTTGCAAGCCGATGCGTTGTCCTCTCGACCGTCTGTCTTACTTGTATTCTTATGATATAACTGCAGTTGTGCGCCGACTAATATACTGTAGGCGTCACCACGGATAAACGCACTCGTCCGTGATACCTCCCTCTATTAGAAAATCATCGTCCCCGATGATTGCTTGTTCTACGTCATGGATGAATTTTACTCAACCGTGACACTGCTATAATTGACGGAGAATATTGTAAAAATAGCAAATAAGTGGAAAATAGAAGTTTTCGTATGAGATCGGAAAGGCTTTAATTTGCGAACGAAGAGGTTTACGGCACGAGCATTAGGCGAGGGACGTAAAGCGGTATGTAAAGAAGCCTTTATGATCGAGTTACGAATGCCATTTTAACATAATAATTTAAGTGTCTGATACTTGATGATAATCTATTAACTATAACGTAGATGGTACTGTAATACTTACTGAGTTTTTACGTGGTAATGTAATATCCACTATTTTTTTTTTTTAACGCTAGTAGCAAAATTATACTTGTAGTGTAGCATGCACAGTGTGCGTATAAAGTGATAATCGCGTAAAAAATCTTAGTAGGTTTTACATTACCCCGAAAAAACTCAGTAAGTATTACATTACCATCTACGTTATAGAATGCTATTTTTTCTACCGAGGGTGTACCAGGGTTCCAAAAAGGCCCGAGGAAAGAAAAACCATTATTAAGGGTTACCAATTTTAACAGGTCTTGTTTTTCGTCTAATTGCACAAGTGTCATAGTTTTTTATTGATTTTGAAAATGTTATATTTTTTGCCTGGAATTTTGAAAATGTCATGTTTTTCTTTTGAAAATTTATAATGTCAAGGTATTCGCCTGAAAAACTTTAGGGCATGTTTTTCATTTATCGGCAAAGAGGGCATATTCTTCGTCTAGAGCAACGATATATACCATACTGTAATCCAAAAATGAGACAGAAAAAGTGTCTACTCCTGGCTGTCTGCTTATTGTACAGAAAAATGTTTGTATTAAGAATAATAAATAGATTTCACACATGTAGGGTGAGAATCTTACGATAAAATATTTATGGTCACGTGACTGTAGCCTTTCTTTTGTCGTATGATCAGTCGAGACAGATATAAAGCGAGAACTTTGAAAGAAAATTCTAAAACCAAATACAAATTAGTTTTTATTACTAAACATTAACTTTAAAAATCATGAAAATTAATGTAACATCAAAAGTTGGGGGTTAGCGCGAACTCCGGGAGCCAGGAGAGTTTCGTAGCCAAATCAAGGTCCATGGTTCCACCAAAGTTTTTTTAATGTATTTTTACCCCTTGAATCTAAATTTCGAGGGTAGAATGTTGAAAAATTCTGATAAAATTTGTTTTAACAATTTATTAAACAAATGTTTAAAAATTGAATATTTTGCTACAAAAAATTTTGTTCTTCTCATTTGCATTACTTTAGGTAGAAAAGCTCGTTTGACCAATTTCTCCAAACGTCTTGGATTTTAAAAGAAAAAATGATGAAGTTATGAAAAACGTGTTTAATAAAATTTTATATTTTGTTAAGAAAAATTTTCTTTTATATTATTTTGGCTGTTTTAAACAGAAAACCACTCTTGACAAATTTTTCAAAAAGTCACAGATTTAAAAAAAACTTTGGTAGAACCATCGACCTTGATTTGGCTACGAAACCCTCCTGACTCCCGTAGTAAGTGGTCAGGGGACGGAGTACTCTAGTCTTATGATGAAAGATTGATTGTCGCCCGACTGAGGCTTTTATTTATTTTATGATTAGTTGAGACTAATTACAAACTGATGAATATGAAAGTGACATTTTGATAGATATATACCATATCAATTCAAATGTTTTCGTTGGGTTTTGATTAAAACTAAAACGTTAAACTTTAACGCAAAATGTTTTTTATTAAAAAAAAAAAATAGAAGAATAATATGTATGTACATTAGCCATTGCTTGTTTTTTTGCATGAGAAACATGAAATTCACCAACAAGAGTAATTATGTTACGGAATTAGCCAATACAAATTGAATATTTTAATTGTGCGGTTCTATAATTAAGCTTCAGTGACTGTACTTTTTTTTATTTTTAAGTTATAATCGTTATTTGGTCTCATCATTATTGGAGGGCAGGCACGAGGTCAGGCTGTATCTTGTCACTAGGAATGTTTCACATAGTAACTTGCGATGTGTCACACAAGGGCGGATCCAGACCTTCGTTTAGGGGAGGGGCGATAACTAAAAATTTGATAACCCGATACATAATAAATAACTTCGTAGAAAACAAAATATAACATATGCCTGAAATATTATACATAAATTCGAAAAGCTCAAAAAGTTAATGTCAGCTAAATCCTGGAAAAAAAATTTATAATATATGTACAGCAGTGAAAAATTGTACAATCTTATGTTAGTGTATAAAGATAACAAAATAAGTAAGAACTTTTAAACAAGCAAGTTTAAACCAATTGAGTCGATGAAGTGACATTTATAAAATAAATGAGAGCATTCCAGCTAAAGGTAGGCTAATTGTCATATATTCTACTTTTCAAACATTTTTTTTCGTAAGCGTATAAAATAAATGTGAGATAAGTACGTTTTCTCTCAGATACTTTTTATATGAAATAGATAACAAGGAAAAATCCAACAAAACTATGAAATAGATAACAAGGAAAAATCCAACAAAACCAAAGCTTGAATTATCACTTACCTGAAGATCCTAAAGCATACTTTTGCTATAGAAATGAATAATTAAAAAAAGCGGATGAGAAAACACCGGTTAGAGTTTGTGGTTTAAAATTTGTTTAAAAAATAAAAAAAAATGATAACTTTGTTCTAAAAAATTCGTTAAAAGTAAAGTAACAAAGTATTTTTTTGCAAATAAAAAAAAACATTGTTATTGATTACATTGTCTGTGTATAAAATGATTTAATACTTTAAAGTTGTTCCTCTGTCAACATTGAGTTTTAGAAACCTTAGGTTTTTAAAATCAAATATTAGACCGTCAAAAATTTTTTATGACTTGGAGCTTGGGGGGGGGGGGGGCGATCGCCCCATCGCCCCCCCTTTGTATCCGCCCCTGGTGTCACACAACACTATCGTGTTGCATGGTTGCATCATATATTTTGAATACATGTACCTGGCTACACTATTTTATCTAACTAGACTTGAACCTATCCACACGCACACGCGTGTTACTGCGATCATGGTGGTGTCCTCATCACCTCTTGAGTACGCGCTTCGCTTCGTTTTTTCCTCAGTTGATAAAGTATTTGTCAAGAATTTAATGTATACAGACTTATTTGACTGCTTTTTTTATTTCTTGCACGTGTGTATAGGGCTCGAGCTTTGCTCTTGTTCCATATTTTTTGTATTCGATTGGATGTGAAAAAATTGTCTGTGCTGCAACTTACTTGAACGTTTTCTGACATGTTTTTTTACATGTTATTTGCTAGTGTAATTAAACAAATCCTTCCTTTCAAAGAGTTGGGCAAAGTAATTCAATAGTTTAATGAACTAGAGAAATTACTGCACATCTGAATTCTTAAAACTGAATACACGTGATACAAGGGACGCAAAAAGCTTAGTAAAAAGAGATCGTCGCACAGTGGGCGGAAAATGGAAAAAAATAGTCAAAATTAAAGATTCTCCTGAGTTTTTGACAAAAATTAAATCTGTAATTGTTATATATTGTTGAAATAATAGCGGATAATATCAGCTACCGCTATTTTGGTTAGGTACCTCGTAGAATTCTCAACGCTTCCATAACCTCCAAATTTTTGATAAAATTTGTGAAATTTTTTACAACATAACATTAGAAGTACACTATACACTATAAGTATATTATTTAATCAAATCTTGCATAGGAGAAATGTTTTCTTAGTTACGTGTATTAGTTGATTAAAAAACACGAATAAAGCTAATAGTCCAACCGAAAGTTCCTAAGTGGCTCGACTAGGGATGCTTTTTCAAGATTATGCTCGAGTCCAATATATTATAAAACATAATTTGAATTTAAAATTGATTTTTAGCTCAATTTCTAACATCTTAGAAGGATTTTATCAGGCGTTTAACTGGTAACTAGGGTAGTAGGTGTAGAGCCTCCTCAAGTGACCGTTCAATTCTCGAAAGAGAAATGACCTCTGTACAATGAGAATTTAGCTTAGAAAGTATACAAATATACATAGTGAATATGTGCTAGCATGCATATGTTAATTATATATACGGTTACTTTTTCTCTTATCTCTTACTTCCTGTGAGCTTGCCAACTCACCAACCCCATAGATTTATCTAGACACCCGGTTGGGACTCAGGTAATCCGCGATGTGAACCCGCCTGTAGCGCCGCTCTCGAGACAGTCAACGGAACTGACGAGAGGCATGTAAACAAACCGAAATAACATGTGTGAGATAGGAGACCAATTATATTTATTATAATTTAGTAATGTGTTTGAATATCTGGGTAATAGGGTAAGATTTTGGCAAGAAGGTGAGCGTGTGTTTCACATGAATCATGTTATGTACTGTGCAATCATAGCTAAATAAAGTCATAGTTGTAGAAAATACTGCTGAAGGTTGTTTTCACACGACTGCGAAAGAGAAAGACGTCATACCGAACTATATATAGTCAATGCAGCGGGTAATGAGCGGGTTCTACTGTCTCTTTCGCACTCGAAACCATAACCTTCAGCAGCATTTTCTAAAACGATGTATTTATTAAGCTGTGATTGCACAGTACATAATATGATTCGTGTTAAACACACGCTCACCTTCTTGCAAACATCTTACCCTGTTACCTAGAAATTCAAAAACATTACTAAATTCTAATAAATATAATTGGTCTCCTATCTCGGACATGTTATTTCATGTTTAGGACTAGGTTTAAATGTTAGTCACCTATTATCTCCTTCCGTCCTTCTTTCCTCCCTCTCTAAAGTGCTCACTGCCTTCACAGTGAAGATATGTGAGATTTTTTCGAAAAAGTTAGTGTAAATTCAGACATTGAAGAAAATTAGTTGGGGAAAAAATTCTGTTGTTTTGATACATTACGATGTAAACAAATGGTTTTGACGTTTAAAGGCTAAAAAGTACAAAATATAATAAAAAATGTCGTAACTGCAAATTACCTATGCAAAGAACATTTCATTGGTGTACAATAGTAGGAAACAAAAAAAATTAATCACAAATATTATTAGCTAATACTAGCTAAAATAGAGAACTTGCATGCAGCAGGATTCAGTCCACTAATACTTACTATTGCTAGAGTAATCCCAATTAAATATATGTCGATTACAATATTACCAATAAATAACGAGTAAATTAAGCAATAAATTATTTCTTGAGCGTGTTAATCAAGTTCTCATTCAAATCGATATCACGTGACCATGACATCAGTTGTTCTGGATTTTTAGAAGTTTATTGCCGTGAATCATTGAGTGGAGACGTCATTTTAACACAGTTGAAAAGGCTTTAACCCAAACATACAGCAGACTGCGAGAGCAAGTTATTGAGCTTATTACTTGAAAATATTTTATTGTAAATAACCAGAACTCTTTACACAATGTTAGAAAATCTACTAAAAGTGATTTCAACATGTGATGAGGTTATATTACTTCCAATGAGTGCTACATCACCGTGCTGTGCCGATGATCTGTGCTGTTAAAGATAATAAGGTTAGTTCCGATTTTCGTTCACTTGTAAAAACCGAACGAACCCTGAAATATTGGAAAAAACTGACGTCATATCACGTGATATCGGTTTGAATATGACTTAAAATTTCCATTAATTATTGTAATTTTATTACACCATTAAAAAAAAAACTTTTATACGCGTATTAAGGTGGCTTTGTCATTTTTTTTCTAGTCGATGAAGTGGTACGAAAATTTGCTATATTGTAACTAATGTATTGTAGATTGAATAGCAGAAAGATACAGTGCGGTTGACGACTAAGTTTTCGAGAAAATACCATGTGAAAATTTTTTTCTCTAACATGCTGTCTTATGGAAGTTGACATTAAAATGACTCATATAAAAAAATGAATCGATAAGTCCTTGTGATTCACAGATGTTCTTAAAGCTTTTTTTTCGCTGATTTTTTTGATATCATAAAAATAGTATGTTGACGACTCTGATTTTTAAAAAATTGAGAGGAAAGTGATCTGTTCTCCTCTGCGCATGAGCAGATGATAGTATTAAGTTATTATTTTCCTTTTGCTCAATAATGTACGGTTTTCTCAAAGGGTTTTAACTTTCTTACTTGAACACGTGGCTAAGAAAGTTATTAGTTATAAAAATAAGCCAAAAACTTTTTGTATTATATAAAAAACCTTCCAGGGCCCCTCGCTTGGTACAACACCAAGCGACGAAGCCACCTTTAGCGTACCATTTACTACTGAAAAAAAAATAATTTAGAAAACATGCAAGTCCTCTATTGTACGGCTTTTAGTCACAACCTAACATGAACAACTATAATATAGAAAATAAATACATGGCTGTACTTAAGCACCAGCATCTTTCGCGTTCAGAGTTGCTGGTTCCTAAATTTTTAGAAAAATATCACTTCCCGGTGGACGCACGACTGCTTTTTTTTTAAATTGTTGTTATAATATAAAAAAGTCAACACGTCCAGAAATATAATAATTAAGAAGTTTTGCAATCGGTCTCAATAAGCTAAGAGAAAACAATCAAATGCATAAGGAGCGAACCAAACCGATATATTAACACTAATCTATTCCCTTGTAGTTACTTGCCTGCATTTGAATACGCTTCTCTTTCGGTTTTCAAATATTGGGATCATTTTGAAAGTACCGAACTAACTACAGATGTACTTGTAGGCTCCCCAAAAATGTCTTATGATATACTAATTCGTGCACGCCTGGTCAAATTACAAATTTTTCAAGTTTCGTCCCGGTTTTAATTTATTGTTCAGAATTCTGCTCACCGAAAAATGTGTTTTGAATGTCGAAATTTATTTAAATTAAATTGATGGTTAAACTGTCTCTTATTCCTAAAAATGTTCAGTAGCCAATTACAATATCATTTAATACAATCCTAAACTTAACATTGTATCTTTGTATATTTAAGATTCAGAGAATTCCGTGTATTTCAACACTACTTTTTTTTAATGTGATTTAGAAAAAAAAGTGTAAAGTAGGATTGATAGCGGCCATGGCATCTTAATGCTGTAACCTTCTCTAAAATATTCAAAATAATTTATTAGATGTTTTAGGGCTACTTTGTTTTTAATATATCTAGCCTGTCTAAAGTATGTAACTGGGTCACTTTTTATCTCTTTAGTATAATGCACCAGATTTCGGCTAGCTACCACTCTCGCGTGTCTTTAGAAATATATAATTAACTTTCGCGCATTGCACCAATTTTGTTTGTTTTTTTCTTACGTAAAATATGAAGGAAGATGGATTCAATAAATTAGAGCCATCAAACGAGAAGAAAGAACGTTATACGTGACAGATACAGTAAATTATTTGAATGTCTTCAAGTGCCGTAAAAAGTTGCGTGCATATTTTAATGTTAATCGAGTGTTTGTAACTTTTCGCTGATATAGGGTTTGTGCTACCGAAATTGAAATGTTGCATGCAAAATTTTATTTGGTTTATCAGTAGGATTATCATAAATATCGACACATATTTTTCTTTTTTCATACAAAAAAAAATTTGAGTCGAGATGGGGCCTGAAAATTCCGAAGCAGGGGTACATGACGTCTTTATTGCTGTTAATTTGAAGCAATCGTAATGTTATTTTCCCTCACTCATAAATTTCGATGGACTCTTATCTTAGTCAATTTTTGTTATATAAAAAAAGAAAAAATACAATATTTTTAATAATTTATCTTACGGAAATCGGAAATCAACTTTTTCTTCATGCAACATCCCCGTTGTGACTATTTTGGTGTTCATAAGTACAGTGCCTTCTTATATTATTTTTAGCGAGAAAATAAGTTCGGTGTGTATAAGTGCAATATGTGTGTATCGTCGGTAGGGAGGAAAAAGGTACCAATTCGGCCGATCTCTTTAACAGTTGTTTTCGTAGACATACAAAGCTAAAAACCTGATTTTTTTCAGCCCGTAATATTTTGTTTGTAATGTATAAATGATTGAATAAACAATAAAAATTTTAGCATTTTATGGCTATGAAAACACCTATCTGTTAAAGAAATCGGCTGAATCGGTACCTTTCTTGTCGCTCAGCCGAATTGATGCCTTTCTTAGAGCTCCCTTTCTTAGCGCTAAGCAGGCTGAGCCGAATGAGGGAGCATAAAAAAATTGGAAAGACCTTCAATTTAAGCCCTGGTTGAGTAAAAAATGATGAAGATTACTGCACTTGCGGACAATCGAAATTTTGTACAAAATATCTTGTAATTGATAAAATTGCTGCTTCTTTAACACAACTTTTATTTGCTCGTAACTACCCATCGAAGCATCATCAGTATGAACTCTTCAAGAGCTTTAGTAAAATCTCTTTTCAAGCTCTTTCGATTACTATCCAAGTAAATACTCTTATTTTACTCTTAGCAAACAGTGGTTGAATACTTAAATGTTACAAAATTCAGAATTATCGTAGTGTTATTTCATTGGTTGAAGATCACATTTGGATTTAAATATAAAATTCATTAATATATCGCTCGACATCCCTTAACAAGATCTTCTATTTAAGCTCTGGTTGAGCCTGAAACGTTCAGTAAATGGTAAACTACGAGGGCTTTAAAATTGTGTTAAAAAATGACGGAAAATCTCATTTTAGGGCAAAAAAAGCATGTTTCAGCCACAATTTTACCCTAACTTAAAATGATTCCATCTTTGACCTTAATTGCAGTTTTTAACTCAACTCGGGCTTAAATTAAAGCTTATCATGTGTGTTTTTATATAGTGGGTATACAAGTAAAATAATATGCCTTTAGGAAAAAAACCGGCCGTATAGCACTATAATACATATAAAAAAAAGTATATATATTTGGGGTTCGATTCTCGGAGTCAGTAAAATTTAAATATTGTTTTAACATGTCTATTAATACAGTATATATTCACGTATCTATACATGCTTTATTTTAAATAGATTTTTTTTTTTTTTATATTATACTGCTGCACGTCCGGCTCCTATTAAGGGCACTACTCTGGGCACTGAGCAGTTGGGAAAGTGAAGGGATGAGGCATGGGAGGGGGTAGGGGGTACTTACAACTAATCAGTGTATTGCCTGAGTCCTGACCGGGTGTCTACGTATAAACACCAGGACTAACTCCTGCACACCTCCCGCTCA
>JAPYYV010018734.1:0-14781 GCA_030522625.1 Copidosoma aretas | reverse complement strand
TTTCGTGACGTAGCCTCTCGTCGAGTAAGATGTGTGCCTGGTTCGACGGCTGGCCATGGCGTGGCGCTCGAATCAGTGGCTTGAAAAGTTGACGTGCCTCGTAGCATTGGCGTTAGCAATCTCTCTACTAATCTCTGCTCTTGTTTATGTCGATATTGTACACGGATCGTATAAACAAGGTCTAGTGTTCAACTTATTATTAAAAATTTTTGTTTTTGAAATTAAAAATTCAGTTTCGTTAAAAAATTTCAAATTGTGAAAAATTTGAAATAATTAATTTAGTAACGTTTAGAGTAGTCTAAATAAAATAGACATTGAGGATGTCATTTACATATATTATGTATTTTTTATGTATAGTGTAAATTATAAATTTTTTCAGATTTTTTAATCTTAATTGGTATCAAATAGAAATATCTGTGATCTTATCTTATAACTGTTAAGATATAGTTTGCTAGATTTTAGCACAATTTTGGTTTGCATACACTTTATTTTTGCATCATGGGCATGAATCGGTTGATCTGCCCGATTCCTGCATTGAAGTATTATTAGGGCATAACATAGGGTATTATTCCATGTACTTTATTCCGAAATCTAATATACTTCTCTGCTTACACTTTTAGTAACTAAATGATCTGTTAATAGACAGTGTAAGCGAGCAAGTGCATTTAGTTATTTGGTTGTAGGTGTTATATTTTACTTTTATTTCGTATTGTGCTTTAATATCCGGTTGTTCCGTTGTACGTTTCATCAGTTGTATTACTAATGTTCGAGGTTTATTATTGTGCCTCTGTCCATTAGCCAAATAAAGCGTGCGGGCAAAACAGAAAATCCCGAGCGGCTTCGAATGAGCGGCTTCAGCTGCAATCGGTTGTTTATGGCAATGTTTGACAATGTTGGAGGACTTAGGAGAACGGATTCGTCTTTAAATGGAATAATTTTTCTGTTTCCGAGAGACATCGGAGAGAATGTGTCGTTTAAGTGACGTTGGACATCTTCGGCTATGGTTATGATGCGGGGCGTTGGAGGGGGGGGGGATGTATAAAACTCAAATAAATTATAAGTCCTTGTGGATTGTTATGTTAGTAAGGGATAACTTAACGAAAATAGAGGGAATAGGGGGTGTGGGGAATAGAGAGGGGTACGGTGGGTCAGAATTAGTATAAAAAATTATCATAAATTCGCATATTTTCACCTTAATTTGACGTTACATTTCATCATGTAAAGAACATGTGGAGGGGGGGGGGGGGAATAGAGAGGGGCTATTACTTACGATCCACACAAATTCAGTATATAATATAGGAAGATATATGTATATGTACATTATAGAATTAATATCTTGGTAGTAAGAGCTACTTTTTTTCCACCCTCATGATTTTTTATTGTACGTTTGTTGATATGATGTTAATCTTCAAACATGTGGAAGGGAGAAATGGAAATAAAACCAAATTATAAATTCATATGCATGAACTTATAATTCAGATAACAGTGTGTGTATTGTAGAATAAGTTATGAGGTGATTGGGGCGGCTGAGGGGGAGACAGAGGGGAGATAGAGGGGGTGTTGTGGGGAATCGGGAGGAGCTGAGGGGCAGCGGGGGGTGGCTGGGTCCAACTTTCTTTCATAAAACTATATAATATAGGAAGATATATATTTGTAATAAAATATAGTATTTTTATTAAAAGCAAAAATTATCTTTGTTTAGGTTAGGAAGTTCAGAAAAAATCATTGTGAAACCACGTGCCTAAAGAAGGTGGGGTTAAGATAATCTATGCAGAGCTACATTGGAGTAGAGGAGGGTCAAAAATCATTAAAATAGAGACCACGTGGTTTGTGTACGGCCCGTAAGTACGAAGTAGAAAATTAGCTTGTATTTTTTTAACGTTAACGATTTTAATACAAGATATACGTTTTTAAATGAAAAAAACGTAATGTTATATTTTGGAACTGAAACTTGAATTGCTTTATAAATTGCTGTTGAGCAATTAAACATCCTGAGAAAACTCAACTTACGCGCTATTTTTGTTTGTCGCCAGTTACCTGCAGATGATTGCATCCAACTTATTAGGCATATTATATTTTTCAAAGTTACCTTTATTGATCTTATCTCAATTTATCCACAGAGAAAGACATCTCGGTTAAAGGATTCCGATGTAACATGATGAGAACTAAATTTGATCGGGAGAAATGTCTGTATTTGCACCGAAACCTGATATAGTAATCAGTGTTATAGCTATAAACAAATCAGTATAATTGTATAGTAGCTTTAGAGGTTCATATTAGTTTAGAGCAGTATTATAAATAAAAAAAATTTTTCCCGGTATTACTGTGTGACCCATAATGTTTTATGGTTTTTTTAATGTGCTCTTAACATCAACATAGTATTTTATCATGTGGTATGAGTTTATTATTAGCACTAAATGATTCATCATAATGCATTGAATTATTACGATATAAAATATTGTATGGTGACATAACATGTAGATTATTTTCCACGCATGTAAATACTAAAATTTTTGACCTGTTTATACGGTCAGCTAATAAACACACGTAACCAAAAATTCGAAATCTTTCTAAAAATGAGATAAGATATCTGAGTAGAACTTAAATCTTTTTGAATCATCGATTACTACACTTTTTTGAAAAATTAAATTGATTTCCAGTCAAATGAAAATGTTAAATTGAAATTCAAAATAATAAAATGCAAACATAAAAATTTATTATTCATGCCCTTTTTCGCGGTACGCCTTTGACTAGACTTTACTATCTTTACATGGGTCTTATGTGTTCTTGTGCAGGTAAAATCTTAATATTAATTAATTTGTAATTATTATATAATTATTTAATTTTTTAATTTATAAATTTTAGTCTCATTGTCATTAATATTTATCACTGATTGATATAATTTTATAATAATTAACACAATAAAATCTAATTACGAAAGTACTTTACTAAGTGTTAGAATCGAACCAGAGTCCTGAGGTACATGAGTCCGACGTCTTACCGCTGAGCTATGGGACTATTGGGTTAAGTGTGAAAAGAACTGATGCACATCGTGTAAGAAGGATTTCCAAGATAACTATCTTATAACATCATAAAAATATAAAGATATATGTGTGTATATGCACATTAAATATTTTGTAATACTTTATACGCTGAAATCACTAGAAAGTTCATTGAAAATATCATTTATACAATAAGAATTGTATAGAATCTTATTGTTTGTGAATAGTAATTTGCTTGAAAGAAATGATACCATTGTATCAAACATTCACTTCTTTGTACTTACAGAACTTTATAAAAAAAATCTTATAGAATAAAGTTAGCACTTGAAATCTTAGTATCTTAAAGATTTCGCCGGATTTTCCTTACAAACGAGTTTGAAGTTATCCAATAAATCTGTTGATATGCTGTACGTAATATTAGATCAAAATACACTTCTATATATATTTAGATGTGTATATATATATATAATGATATTTCGTTGAATATAATTATTTAGACTTATAATATTTTTATAGGAATATACTTGTATATATCTTTTAGTTGTATGACAAACGTAGGTGTCTCGATCACATCCACCGATGGATAAAAAATATAGAAAACTTCGCTAGTAAAATATTGTTTTGCGAAATTTTTTTTATTTATATACTAGAAGAAGGTAGTGTCATCTTTTATTACGTTATATCGGGTCCATCCAACCCGGAATTTGTATAAAATTGAAATCGAACAAAAAGCAAAAAAGATAACTATTTTTAGACTTTTATTTTTAAATAAGAAGATACACCCATGCCACATTAAAAATTTTTTTGAAGAATATTTTCTGACCTTTAATAGTGCTCTCTTTTGGTACTTTATGTCTTTATCCCTGTAGGATCAAAGAAGAACTCAAATAATATTACATGTCCATAGTTCTGTATAGTAGGGTATAGTCCATACCGACTACTTTAAAATTTTGATGAACTTGCAAACCTGCAGCTCTTATTCGTTCTGGATTTGAAAATTTTTTCATCTATTTTTTATTCAGTATGTCCCTTGTATTTCTTTTTCAGCCTAATACAACGGAAGCAAAAAAAAATTACAATGAAAAGAAAACACGTAATATATATAAAGTATACCATCTATTACCGATATAACAATTTAATAAATACATAGAATCTGAGTGCATAATAGAACTAAGCTTTAATATGTTACTTGGCTATCAAGATCGCTGTAAGATAAAAATGGGGCCAAATCACTTTTGATGCGCTATGCATACTCACAACAAAAAAGAAGTTTTCCGTTTTCCTGCACTTTGACACTAAAGTTACGGGCAACTTTCTTTTTTCGTGAAAAGCATCTCAAGCACTATATGTATATTGGCAATGTTTTACCCAACCCGCCATGAAATAGGCAAGTGGCTCGAATTAAGCTTTTTAAAAGGGGGTTGCCACTTTCATGGGACTGTACTTGTCAGGCGAACTAATATTTTCGTAAAAAGCATGTTAAAAACTTCACATAAGCAAAGTTTTTTTCTGCTTGAAATAAAATAATAAAGTAACATGAATTCGCATTGCGTAACCCCCCTGTTGTTGTCCAAATCGTTTGTTCGATTATTTATACAAAAATGAATTTTTAAAACTAACATTTGCAAATAAGTTGCCACAAACAAAAAGAGCGTGTAAGTTGAGTTCACTTGGAATGTTGATATGTTTAACAGCGATTGCTAGAAGCGATTAAATGTTTGGTTTCTAAAATGTTACATTACATTTTCTATTATTTAAAACATATAATTAGTGTAAAAGTCTTCATACCGGAACTATACATTTTTTTAAAGTAGAAAATCCAAACCTATTGACAAATTAAACTTTTCTTAAATTTATTATGTTATATGTGTAGTTATTTCATGTTATTAAAAAATTTTTAATTTTAGGGTATCAGACCTTGTTTTTAAGATAATCGAGTTAAAAACTATGTTTAGTAGCATAGGTTGCAGTGGGTACAGCAGAAAAAGCTTTAAATACATAAGTAACCAATCAAACTAATTTCATAAAAAATACTGTACCAATTTTCGAAATTTTTTCTATATTTATGTTTTTTAGATTATGGCGTGACGGGACGAAATAAAAGTCAGTTTATCCGAAGTTTATGGATGAAAATTTATCACATTACAAAAAAAATCGTATAGCCATAACTCGTTTAAGTACCTTAAATTATGGATTTTCTACCTTAAAATATTTATAGTATTTTTTTGTACTATAATAAAACAATGCAGCGAATGTAAAACAAGTATGACAAATATTGAAGTCTCAAGGTGTAAAAATGTTAGCGGATATGCATGTTGCAAATATGTTAATTGTATTCAAGCTGAAGTCATCGTATTAGATATTGAATTAAGTGATTTTTTTTGTTCCTCTGGCTTTTTTCTCATGTAAATTGGGTGGTTTAACTGTAATACTACGAGTGTTAACCCAACCAGACCTTTTTTTGTTGCTTTTTGATTCTGATCACCACCCTAAATTAACCAGTTGATTTTATTTTTATTGAATAACGGACAAAGTAAAACAGTTAATTTGATCATCTATTCATAATATCGACTTTTGTAAACAAAATAGTTCAGCAATTAATTATTGTTGTTAATATCTTACACTAAAAAACGTAAAATATCCCGTAATTTTAAATAAATAATATTGACGTAGTAAATAACATATAGGTATCAGCAGAAAAAAAAATTTCATCTATTATGCTCTTAGAAGCAAAACAATCAACTAATTCAATGGGCTGAACTAAAAATCCTCTTTGGATTCGATAAAAAGTTAAGACAGTCTATTTATCCAGAATAGTTTTGGATCAATAAATTACTAATGAGGTGTTTATATCATTTACATTATAAAAGATAATATAAAGTTAAAACGTGACAACAGTGACTTGGCAATGAATGATGTTCAAAATTTTAGTAGACTGATGGATTGCAAAAAACAATCGAGTCGAGCGGTATTCTAAGCTTTAGCCGCAAAAAAAGCTTGGCTCATACATTCACACTAACCAACTGGACTTGCGAAGTAGCAAGTATCTGATACAATAAAGTGGTATATGCTCATTGGAAACCCTTAGTGCTTAGGCTGTAGTTCATTACAATTTGGACAAGAAGAGATAATTAATTGTTTCCAATAGGCTTATACGTACAGTATTCTATGACATCGTGTCAGTTATATAGGATATAATTTGAAGAGTACGTGCTATGCATATAGTAACAATAATATAGTAATATAACTTTATCGCCTATTATCGTTACATTAGGTCGGTTTTAACACGTCAAGTCAAAGACAGGCAGTGCACGCCTTAAAATTCGAACTGCAAAAGTTCAAAAAATTATCGAGATTATTTCGGCCTTTTTTGATAGAGGAAGTATCCTATACTTAAAAAACACTCATCTTATTGTGAGACGATGATGGATTCTCGGGCTTTGTCTAGTCAACCAAAGGCGTTTTTTTGGGGTAAGCGATCACCGGGCTGCCTGTTGGTAAGGTCAGTATCGTTTTTAACAGTTGTTAGAGCAAGGTTGACAGTTAATGGAGGAGATCCTTTTACTAATCTGATACGTACCGAGGTGTGGTAGAGATGATCGCTGCGCCCTGTACATAGTTCCCCGTAGGATAAATGACTAAGTGATTTAAGGGGAACGTTGCACTAGAGGCCCGCAAGAATCGCATATTTGGGAGAGGGGTAGCGGGACACGGGAGCTTAGGAAAAAAGAGATGTGTTAGCTAGGTAGGTGTTGGATTAAAAAAAAAACGTACATACTGTGAAGCTCAAAAAAGTAACATATCATACAATTGTTGCCATCTAAATGTCTGCTACTGTCGCATAAATAGGGTACCATCATGAATTTTTTTTCAGATTTTTTCCCTACTTATTTATCAAAATATCGTGGAAATGAAAAATTTATACTCTTTGTTACATAAAAATTTTGCAATGGTCATCCAATTTTAAAAGTGCGCTTTTCTTCAATCGAATAGCTATAACTTTACCGTTACGACTTTTTTGGAAAATCTAAGATAGGAAATTTATAGCTATTTAAATAAATTTAAATATAATAAAATGAATTTTATAAATAATTTTATATTATAAATATAACTTTAAAATCTTTTTTTGTACTTTGTTCGTTTGTCCATACAACATTTAAGACATACTGTTACTAAATAAAATATCTTTATAGTTGTTACTTGATGACACAAATAAATTTTTAAGGTGATAACAAAAAAAATAATTTAAAAATTTTTTCTTTTCATTCGAAATTACAATTATATGTAAAAGGGCAGAATTATCTTTACCATTAAAAAAATATCCTGTAAAATAGTTTTAATAATTGTTTTAAATATCATTAACTACAATGTTTTCGAAAAGTCAAAACCATGCGAAAAATTCTCTTGTTTCGAATGGCAACATAACGCTAATCGTTCATTGAAAATATCATAAACCTTAGAATCGTTTTCAATGAAACGCATGGCGATATCAGTATCTTTAGAGGTTTCATGAGTAGTTCTAATAAATGTTCTTGAATCCTTAAATGATGTAATAATTCCCATTTTATTGGATATTGATTGTTGAAAAAACTGTTTATGATAGAAGGAAAAATATACAAACGCCAAATATCTGTGTTTCTAATATTTTTTGTCGATTTTACTGAGTTTTTAGTTTAATATTAAAAAATAGTTTTCAAAAATTATTAAATACTTAAATTAAATTGCAAAATAGTCAATTTTATTTAGTTTGTACTGAGCAGTAGGAGATGTTTTACAATTTTGTTAGAACCATAAAATGTATATTCTTCAGAAACTGGGGGGCTGGCACGTGGAGCGCTGGGGGGGGGGGGGGGTTTGGGCAATAAATTATATGCTGTGTTCGTAGATTTCTAAACAGTATTTAATCAGATCAATAGAGAAATATTCTGGGTGAGATCAGAGATAATGGGGATACGTATAGAAGTGATAAAAATATTACAAATAATCTATAAACGAAGAAAAAATAAGTAATTACGGGTCAGGGGCTAACAGATATATTTGAAACAGTGAAAGAGGTGATAAAAGGGTGATCATTAATCAGAGTATACTTAAGTTTATTAATCGAGGATACAGACAATAAGTAAGCTTAGAACAGTACAGAAAATGTTACAGTAGGCAGACTACAGATCCACGGTCTTTAATTTGCTGATAACGTTGTATCAGGTGCGTAGCATTCAGTAAACACAAAGCACATGCTGAAAGACTTTGATATATATAGAATGAAATATAGACTGGAAGTAAACATACAAAAATGGAAATCTTCATTATTAGTAATGTAGAAGGGATAGGAGCAGATCAGTTCAAATCTAAAGGTGAGGTATTGGAAGATCTAAGCGATAATATAGACCAAGGAGTGTGGTTCCTAACAAAATAGTACATTTACTACCTAGGGCAGAAAATACGACTTCTGCGCCCGAAGGGCGCGGTTATTGCATACTTATGCCCGAGGTAAGGACAACATTTTTCGTAGCGAGGGCAGAAAAGCTCTGCCGCACTTTCTGCCCTAGGTAGGAAAAATAGCTTTTCATGGCACGGTGAAAAGATGACAGGTGAGATGCATAAAACAGTCAACACAGTTTATGGCTTAAGCAAAAGAGCTCAACTAAACAGTTTAAATCGAACATTTATCTTATGAGTTGCATAATAAAATTATATTGCACATACGGAGCGGAGAATTTCATATAAAAAAGAAAAGATTAAGTAGAAAATTATAAGGCAGATTCACAAATATGAAGTTGAGTTTAAATACGAGGAAAAAAGCATATACATGGAAAATTAAGGCAGAAAAGATAGGTATGGAAATAGAAATAAGGAAAAGTGCGAACGATTTTTTTTGCTAATTTAAAAATTGAACAATGAAATGTGACCAATTTAAGCTTGATGGAAAAATTTTAGAGGAACATTTAATACAAATCGAATAAAATTTGGCAAATAAGTTAAAGTAGGATATCAAGAAATAGAGGATAAGAAAATAATAGTTCTCATCAATAGAGCAACCAAGGGAAGCAAATTAAAGAAAATCAAAGAGAATTTTACAAGGATGAGATGGACTTTCATAAATCAGGAAATACCGGAAAACTCAGTCGTAATTGACAACTCTTACATCTGTAAATATTTGGGTAAAAAAGAAGAAACGAAGAGAGAAAAATATTGCGAAAATGACCACTTTGAAGGAAATTTAAAAGAGCAATGGCGTAGGCTAAGGTATAAGAATGTAAAAAAGACGAAAAAAAAGAGTTTTAGTTACAGACCGTTGGCTCTGCAATAAAAAAAAAAGCACTAATTGATTGGCACAAAGCTTCCTTATTTACATGTTCATCCTATTCATCACACATACGTTCATCGATTCTCTTTTTTTTTGCTCTCACGCAAATGGTAGTATGCTGTAACTGTTGTTTTGTTTAATAATCATCCAGAAAAGGTGCATGTGTCTGTATTTTTGTACACTAGTGTACAGGTGTTAGGTCCACAACAATTTGAGTTTATCTTTATCAATGCGTCTAGAGGTATATTTATTTGCCTGCATGTGTACAAAGACTTTAAATTCATCGTGGATGGTGATGACAATCTTGCAACCAAAGCAAGTGTCAACCTTCTCGAGAATACTTGCCACATGTTCTGGATCCTTCTCTGACTCTGATAACCTCCTTGTTGGAAGGTTGTTATTGTCAGAATGTGGCTAAGTCCATTTTCTAACACAAAAAGAAAAAACTTTGTTTATAGCTTATGTCTATACCGGACAGTATAATAATTTAAAAGTAGTGACTTACCTCAGTGTAAGTGTCAATGTCTTGAATAATAACGATATTCAAAGCCCTTGTATCTTGCTAGGAGGACTCTATGTGCTTTCTAGCTCGTCCGTTGTTGAAATGAGATCACTCAGGCTAAGAGTTATTTCTTGTGGTTTTTAGTGTTAATATCGTAATGCTTAGAATGTATAAAATTTTGCCCTTATGTGATGTCGGATTTATTAAATAAATTGTATTTATAGCTTCTAAAACTTATTTTAGCTTTAACAACAGATGTTCTCACACCTTTTACTTTTTTAATCAACTCATTGTCTTGGGCACAGATACAATACATTTTATTACGAACACCGATAAGTTAAGCATAATTTTACCAGAACACTCATCTTTTATGAGTCCAATCACTCTCGTTCCTTTCATGTAAGTTAAATAAATTCTTATCCGCATAATCTGATGTATCAAACTTATTGATATCGTCACCCATGATTTGGTTGAAGTATGTACCTCGAATTTCATAAATCTAACTGTAAGTATCTTGAAAGCTTAGCTTCATATACAAATATTTAAAATTGCACATCAATTTTTCGACATATCGAGCCAATGTAGATAAGTTTGTTGGTTGCAATATCTATTTGTGGGGTTGTATAGTTACAAGATATTCAGCAATAATTGTACGGCTATGGATGTTCGGCTTAGTGATGAAAGTCTTAGACTGTAGCGTTCATGTTACCTATTTATGAGTTTTACATCAACTCTCTTCCACTTTTTCTTAGTTTTTTTTTACCCTGAACAGCATTCTTAAAGAGCTCAAAGAAAAGTTTTTTGAACACTTTCTTAGCACTTGTTCTTTACTTGGTATGTAAATCAACATACAATTTTAACAATTGGAATTGATGGAATTTAGACGCTTTATGAGTGTTCCTTTATATAAAGTCATGCTTCAAAGCTTGCATGATTCAATTTCTTCTGCTTGGATCCTGGTGAAGCCATACGTTCAGACACAAAGTTTAATAATTGTGTTCATCGTGTGAGCTTCAAGAGTACTCCAAGTCAACTTCCAATATGTAACCGTAAAAATAGTCATCCAGCAAATAGAAAAAATTGTATCTGTTAAGATCACTTACCCATTCAAAACCACCAAATAGTAAGGTCTGCATCACTGCCCATGCGTAAATATTATTCGCATCGTCGTACATGAGGTACTTTTCTTTCTCTTCGAAATTAGAAGCTCCACTCATATATCAATTGTTAGCTTTAGCGTAGTGGTAGCAGCATTTACTAATACCAGCTTTAATATCTCTATCAATCAACAACAGCATATCTATGTCGGTACAAAGATCCGATTTGACTTTAGTATATTTTAACATATAGTCACCGTGCAAAGCCAGGGGCTATATAGCAGTGGGCATGATTAAGTTAATACGCGTTCATGCACGTCAAGCAGAAACTTTTAAAAACATCCTCAAGAAACAACACATCAGTCTACAAGTATAAATCTGAGTACTTACCAAGAATTCTACTGTTAAATATCTTTCAGACATTCACAGCGTGATTCTACTCATTATCAGAGATGTTGCTGTCGATAAGTTTACTTTGGAAGTCTTCTTTATTAGGCAACTGTACATCATTCAGCTAATCAAAAAAGCTCTTTTAATTTTATAGAAGAACACTTTTTCATAAAAAATTTATCTGAACCTGTGTAAAACCATTTTGCAAAAACTCGTTTGAAGTTATATCGTACTGATTTACATAATATACCAATTTCTCTAACGATAACGCCATAAATCTAAAGGAGTCGCTGTATCTGAAGTTCATGTCACTGACATAAATGTACTTTGTAAGAGATATGTATTTTTATTCGTTTTATGCAATTTGTGTAATAAGTTCTTCAAAGTCTGCAGCTGTTACCTTTTAGTTAACTATAAAACGAGAGTCGTAGCCAGTTAGATTACGAAATACTACAGGAAAGTATCTTTTCTTTTTGTAGTGAATATTACATCCTTCATGAGCTGCTCCTCTACATTTTCCAGTAAAATGGCAATGATAGCAAACCTTTATTTCTCCTTTTCAAAAAGCTTGTCTGCAGGTATGACATGATTTAACTAATCTGAAGTTGAACATGCTTTCGTTAGTAAGGTTTATTGGCTTTGGGTCTCTATACATTTGTTCTTGTTTGTCTGCTAGAGCTTTTTAATTATGAACAAACTACTCTGCAGGAGTTTTAACACCAGCAATATCTTTATTTTGCCTATAGCTATGACAAACTCGGCGTGCTTAATCAAAACTACACTTAATACAATATCTAATACTGTAAGCTTGATGTTTTTGAATGTTTGTACATCACCTTCCACAGGTTTTCAAAGGCCCTTTAAATGTGTATAGATCATATAAGGAACTTTTTCTTCCTATTAAAAATTCTCAAATTGGAGCACTTTGATCTAGTAGCACGTTTTACTTTACACTTATGATTATTTGCACAATCAATTTCATGTTTTTGAAGTTTACATTCAGTAGCAAATAAATTTAAACCTCTATCACAACTGTGACACTTTCGTTTTTCACTCGTTTATTTATTTTGAACTAAACATGATGAATTTTTTATCAACTCGTAGTGAATCTAAGTTCTGGAACACTAATTTTACTGATACCTCCAACATCATCATATTCTTCCTTATTTCTATAAATATAAAAACTATGTACCAACAACAAGAATACATGTTTCTCTTTCTTTGTAGTTGTTATGTGGCATGTATAAACGTTATAATTGTTTTAAATTTACTGGAGTGTAAAAAATTTACAGATGCAATATTTTGTTTTCCAAAATTTAATAATGTCCTTCACTGACAGGAAAAAGTCTATACCAACAAAATCAATTTTTTTTGTAATACTGCGTATATTGGTTAAAACGTTTAGAATTCGAACTGCAGGATGTAGAGCAGATAACACTGCCGGCATAAAGTACTTTTCATTGCTGCTTTTTACACTAACACAAGCTATTTCATTCTGAATAACACGTGGGAATGCATTACATGAACTTTTATTTATATAATTAAACTTATCAATATTAATGATTAAAGTTAAGATCTGTCGCACGGTGGGGTAATCTTTTTGATTTACTCAGAACCTAATGTCTCGAGAACGCAAGCAGATAGAACGTTAATTTTTTCTTTTTTCTTCGTTTTTTGAAATAAAATAAAAAAAACAATATTTATAAGACCAGAAAATCAAAAACTAACCTATAAGTTTCCTAAAATCTCATGTTTTCTCATATCTAGAGGATGCCAACACACGTAGAGAAAAATATTCTGAAATTTTTCTTGCATCTTACTAAAGTACTGATTGAAAAAATTAATAAGGCCAGAATATTAAAACCTAAACAACAAATGTTTTGTTAGTTGGTATAATTAATGAATTTATCGAGTTTATTATTGAACTATTCTATGTATGTAAATGGCAGTAAAATTTAGCCACTACAACAAGGCTTAAATGATCACATTACTAGATCTATATCAAACAAAACTTTTGTTTAGGTTGTTAGATTCAAATAAGATGATTACATGTATAAATTACCGTATAAACACATATACATGGCTCATTCTTATACAATCCGAACACCTCTTTGACAGACATTTTTGATACCTGCAATTATTTTACAGGCCCTGTATCGAAAAAAGTGTTCAAGGATTTTTTAAAGAATTTTTTTTTTTAAACAGAATGTATTTAAATTTTGAGAATTTCGTGATTTTTGGCTTAAAGACCTATTTTCAAAAATTTATAAGTCTAGTTCTAATATAGCTGGAAACCTAATTCTTTTTTATCTTAAAGAAAGAATCAACATTTCTAAAAAAAATGTTGGTTTTAAAATCATCAAAAATTTCTTATAGTTCTAAACAAACTAAAGGCTAAAATCGTTTTTAACGTTGGCACCCACGTCGTACTGTTTTTTAGTATAACCATCATGTTCTACGTCTTACTTTCTATAAAATTCTTATTTTTGATCAATAAAGAAAGTTGTTTTACCGTAGGAAATAAATAAATTTATCCAGCGCGTCACGGCGTATTGATGCGTTGGTCCTGATGCACACCTTATTTCCTCAGCCCATAATTTTTATCTTAGTATTGTTTATGATTCTTCTATGTTCTCCATATAATTTTTAAGTGTATCGCGATATATTTATATTCAGAGTCAGCCACAGTATCATAAACCAAAATATTGTTTGAACTAAATAAAAACACTTGTATATTAGATTAATAGAATAAGATATTAAAGAGACGATTGACCTATAAGAATTGTCGTTTGCTTGGCGATTTTTTTGGTGATTTTAAATTTAGATTTTGGCGGAGTTTGGCGATTTTTAAACTTTGTGTGGTGACACAGGCTCATGATGTACTGGTCACCTTGTCACCTATCTAGTACGGCTAGTGCATATACATATTCTTTATGTCTTAACGCGTCGAAAATTTTCAGTAAAGACTTCGGTGCTTTTTAATTGAAAATTTTTTTCCAAAAAGGCTCATTCTTGCAGCTATAAAATAAAAAATGATCTTTCCAGCCATAATAAAACCAAGCAATCAATTTTTTAAAATAAGTCCTTAAGCCAAGAATCACAAATTTTCTGAATTTGGATACGCTTTATTTAAAAAACAAAAACATATTTTAATATTGATACATTGCTTTTCCGAGCTGCTCGATAATTCTTTCAAATTTGATGATGTAGGTTGGTGAATGAATAAAATCAGTGATCACCGTGGATCCTTTCGAGCTGTATATGTATTTACAAGATGCAACGTTTCGGAAGTATAATTAACTCCCCTTTTCAAGCTAAAAATGTAACAATGAACCCTTATAAGTAACGCAATATAAATTTACACAACCATTTATTATTTTACATGCGAAAATACAAAATATCTCACCGAAAGAACGTTTAAAATCTTGTTAAAAGCAGTTAAAACATTGTCAAGAGCTGTATAAACAATACAAAATGTCTGTTGTT
>JAPYYV010018730.1:0-16565 GCA_030522625.1 Copidosoma aretas | reverse complement strand
AGAACAAAAAAAAGAAAAAAAAAAAAAAAAAAAAAAAAAAAAGGGAGGACGGGCATGGAGCAGCAGCTTTGCCGAGGCATCGGGAAACAAAACAAAAAAAAAAAACCCGTCGGTGTCGAACGCTTCCCGACCCTATTATAGGTAAGGATCGTAGTGTTGAAGAGGCCCACTAGCCGCACGCGCGCGCCCGGTGCTCGGGTTACCCGGGGCGGGAGGAGGAGTAGGCCAGAGGTCCGTACCGTACGCTCGATTTCGCTCGACGGGCGGACGGTGAAACCCGAGTGCTCCGGGAGCTGCACCAAACCTGGCGTGAGAGAACGATTTGTTTGTTGGTAGCCGTTCGCGGTTGAAGTGGCGGTGGTGGCTGCGTCCTTTCTTTCTCTCCTCTTCAATAACCCGTTCGAGCTTTTCGGATCTTCGATGTATAGTAGACCGAATGTGTCGAACGTCGTAGATATTTGTGCGCGAAAGCTCGGCGAACCGAGAAACTACACCAAGTTTGGCCGGTGCGTTTTGTGACTCTTATCCTTTGTCTCCTCGCGCGCGGGGAAGTTGCGGGAGAGTAGAGCGTCTCTGGGGAACCATGAGAATCCGGTGAGTCGTGATGATCGATCGATAGGATCGACGGATTGTCTCGTTTTTCTTTTTTCCCGATGCACGATGCGCTGGGATCTCAGGTGTAAGAGCACACTCGATGAGTTCTTCAATCCTTTATTGCTTATTCGGTCGTACTCGTGAACGTCTGGGGAACGCATCGATAACCGCGGCAGGTATTTTGAATGAAACATTATTCTAGGATGGATTACTCTGTTCATACAAAAAACATTACACAATATTCTTCACACAGTACCTATCGATAATATTTTTTTGATCCGTCAAGAATTTCGGGTGGAAATGTTGGGAAAAGTATAATTTCATAAGCTATTCGTAAAACGCTTCGTGTGTTGCCCTTCATTCACACGGTCGTTTGTAATCGTCAATATATTTTTGAAACAAACTGCAAGGCCGAGCGATGTTTGTCGAGGATAGATTCGTATACACTGATTTCATTCCGCGGGACTAGTAGGGTACTTTGTGCGCACAGTTTCTACCATAGAAGACCCGAGAGCAAAATCCTTTCACAAAATATACCTACAACGTATAAGTAGACAGCAAGCAAATTAAGAACGGCCTCCCCGCTCGCGTCGGGCCTGTACTTTGACCCGTCGCTGCTCATATCGGCCCATCATCCGCGGGCGCTCGTTGATTACCCACGGCTCCTGCGCGATTATTCATATACGTGCCAGCCGATCTCCGTGTACGCGGCCTTCCCACACCGAGGAGGGGGGAAAACAAAAAAATAATAATCGCCCGCCAAAAACTTTCGGGCCCAATCAACGGGAGCGAGCTGCCGATCACTTCCAGCGCGCCTACGAAGCACGTTGGGAAAGCGATGTATGCAAATGGGCCGAGTGGAAGAAATAAGGAGTTCGGCGCTGTGTGTGCCCGATGCCGTACCTACGCTCCTCCTTTTTTTTCGCCCTCTCGTACTAGATTTCGGTGTTTCGCCCTGCGGTGTATTGTGGCACAGGATCCATCGGAGCCGGCTCGTTAGCTTCGTTACGCGGCGTAGCGTATAAGTTCGGGATACACGGTGTGGTTTCCGATTCGCGCGGGGCATGGATATACTTAATAAGTATATCGGGCCTCTCGATCGATCTATACGATCGTGTGCGTATAGTATACCCTTTGGGCCGACGACGAGGTGCCGCTTCTCGCGTCGTATATAATATCACCATGGGCTGCCGATACAGAGGCTGCTAATGGACGGGCGACGACGATGAGAAATATTGGAAATGGTTTTTTTTGTTTTGTTTTTTTCCAGCTGTAGGGACGAGTACCGCTAGTTCCGGGAATGATTCCTCGGGTTCCTGACCAAGGGATCGAGCTGTGGTATAGTATCGAACGATATATGATATATACCCAGTGGTATAATTCGAACATGAGTGTGACTTTCTGCTTCGCTGCTCCTATATATAATATACACAAGTATACGCCGACGTGCCTTATCGAACATGTTATCACATGTGTTATGTACGCGCGTGCGCTTCGTGTGTATAAGTACGGAGTTCCGAGCGATTGAATATCACAAACATTGGCCGTACTCTATGTATATATGTGTATGTACAATATAGTCGAGAGATCATGTTACATGAGGAGGACGTGTATTGACCGGCAGTTCATTCAAACGTTCATTGAAGCACAGTGACATCATGTCGCACGTTCCATTGAGTAACGCTCACCTTACCGGGCGGCGCCTCGGGGACTCGCGCGGGTCTTTTATTACCACGAACACCCTCGGCGATGCTTTATTAGCATTCCACGATGGCGATGGGGACGAATGAGGCTAGCTAAGCGAATTATACACCAGTTTAGTGAGAATTTTCAATTCCGAGATCGAGACCTCGGAATGTGTATGATACAGCCTACCGAGCAGCCAACCTACGCGTCATTCGTGCTCACGAATTTCCGCGTACGATGATAACATCGTCCACCACGCCCCGGTTGACCGGTCACCGATCCAACGCGCTACCGTAGTATTCGTGCGAACGCACATTATATGTATTGTACAGATTCGCCGATGACCTTATCTCTCGCGCTCTCGAATCGCTGATGCGTAGGTGTACACATGTGCAGCAGAACAGGCGGGCCGAGCCGGCGCGATAGTCGCCGGTGTAATATTTCCAGATATGATAGTAAAAAATTGAATACCCGGTATCCGTGATACTGGACATTCTTGGGATTCCGGGCTAGTCGCCGCGACACCGAGTATATTAATAATCGCGGGAAAGAACTCTAGTACACCGATTGGCAATATCACGGGAATAATTAGATTTCCGAGGATGCGTAAACCGAAATTATCGGCGTAGAAATACAAATTACCTCGATGACGATGATCTTGCTTTTTCAAAATAAGTTAATCGCTCGTTCTGTTTTGCAGGGAGGCCGACTACACCAAGGGCATATTCCAGAGCATCGGCTTCAAGGAGTTCCACAACTATCTGGTCCTGTCGCAGGAGGAACGCGACAGCGAAAAGGTATTACGTGCCGTGCGTATACGTAATATTGCGTCGCGGTGAGAGGCAGCGGTTGTTCGATACTTGAATGGAACTAGCTTAGGTATAATAGGTATACTACCCCGAAGCGCTCCGTTCCAACGACCGGCGTATATTGTACATGGGCGCTCGCTTAGCTAGATGAAAATGTCGCAACAGCCGTACGAGTATCATGACAATACGGTCGTTGCCGGCTTTAAGTACTATACGTGTACGCGGCGATCGGATTTTTCAGATTCCCGATGAAGTATTGATCGAGTACTAGGCGCGAGTGGGTCGCCCAGCGTCCGGGCGTACGTATGTATCTCCGTTAAAAATCAAACGGGCCGTGCATATATGGGTGTATAACGAACGAGGATTGATTATCCGCGAGGACGACGACTACGTTGTGCGCTCAACAGTGGATCGGATGTCCCTGATCGATATGTCACTCGCGTTTTACGGTGTTCGCTTGGAAATTATTGCAGCAGCAGCGCTCGTCCTCCCTGATGTGAGTGAATATTGATCGAGGCTCGTGTACAACCGCGAAAAGTCGTAAAAAGGTGCATGTGAATGGTGTTACTGCAAGTAACACTCAGTTGGAGAGTGGCCAGTGTGTATAGGAAGTCAAAGAGCCCAAAAGGCTCATTTCTCGGGTTCACGTCAAGATCGTGAAAAAAAGGCAGCGTTGGTGTACAGAGAGATATAAGAAAAGAAAAATGAGGCTCGTTATCTTCTCTCGTCGTTGGGAAAACGCGTTTTTTCCGTAGAGCAAAATAAACAAGAGGATGCAGACGCGAACGGGTCGCAGTAGTACTATAAGGAGGTACAGCGATGAGGCGTGAGTGAAAACAGTCGCGCGCAGCTGTAAATTATCGTAAGAGCGACGGTGCAGGCGCAACAACGTCTCTCGGGCGGACTTGTCCCGCGCGCGAGAGTAAGGGGTCGCTGGCCGCACATCGCGTACCCCCTTATATATCATACCACGCGTGAATGCAAATATGTACGTGATATTATATTGTGCGGTAGACAGTAGACTGCACCCATATGTGATATACGTATACAGCTGCTGACAATGCACACGACATTTTTGGAGAGAGGAAGAGAGGGCTAGACTGTATCTTCCACGTATACACAGCCTGCACGCGAGCTCGCGATCCGTGATACCATAATATGACGTCGAGATTTGGTTAGTTGCGCAACGCGCGCACGCCTATACGAACTTGGCGAGATATCTCCCGAAAAAACGATGTCGAATGCGCGCGCCGGACCTTTGATGTGCACACAAGATTCATTCAAGACAATTTGAACGTATGGATAGATCAAAGAGTCGGGAGAGAGGGAGGGAGGGTCCTTAGCGGTTAAAGTCCGCGGACGAGAATAGCCTTCCGTCTCCGGGGTCTATAATTACGGGCCGCGACGACGCATTCGTCTTCTCTGCCCCCCCTTATCTGTGCAGTGCCCTTTACCATAGCTGCGCGTATTATATGCACTCCTGGACACGTAGAGTATACTACTTTAGAGTATCAGAGGGCAGGCGCGCTTCCACCGCACGGACGCGTAATACGGTCTCCGTGTCTATTGGCGGGTTCTAAAAGTAGATCGCGCGCGTTTTGTGAGAGTAAGAAGGTATATATATATGTATATATATATATATGTATGTGCGGGCTAGACTTCACAGGCTATTTGTTCCAGTAGGGCCAGCAGCTGCTCGGTCAGTCGATCGAGGATCTTAAGCGGGCGACGAGGAAGTACGCCAGGAGACAGCACAAGTGGGTGAGGAACAGGCTCGTACGCAGGGCCGACAGGCGGGTAAGTTCTCTCTTCTTTTTCGGTATTTCTCGTTTTCTTCCGTGTCCTGTGGATCAGTAAATTAACGCGATGATCGCGAAAATGTGGTATGACGTCTGTTTGAAGTGCGTACCTGTAAATCGGTGCCCATCACGACCTTGTTCACCATCCCCTCGTTCTCCGACTCCTTCGTGCACGAGCGCACTCGCTTCCAAGAGAGAAGAAAAGGATCGCGGGGCTGCAACATCAACGCCCGATTTCCCGCCTCGCGCCATACATCACATTACCCGCAAGGCGGGGCAGGGTGTGCCGCGCATTTTTCGCAGACGCCAAATTAAGTGAAAATTCGATCGCTACCGCCCGACCGACCACACAGTATACATATAGACAGCGGGCTTGGTAGCTGTTATCGCGGAATAATTGCTTATCGCTCGAGCGGCGCGGGCCGCGATTGTGTCCGGCCCAGCCTCTCCTCTGTCACTTTCACATTCTTGCGCTCTCTTGCCCCCTCCCTATAAATATACATATTACACGCCGACTCCCGAGCGGGAGAAAAAAAGAGCCAACAGAGTGTAATAGTAGCGTATAGTGTATACAAGTATGTAGTAGTGTTAGCGTCAGCGGCCTCTCAATTTGCCGCGCAATAATCCGCGGCCGCGGTGCATGTCCGCTGCAGGTGCCGCCCCTCTACTCGCTGGACAGCACGGATGTGGAGCAATGGGAAA
Organism: Copidosoma aretas; assembly: GCA_030522625.1. NCBI lineage: Eukaryota > Metazoa > Arthropoda > Insecta > Hymenoptera > Encyrtidae > Copidosoma > Copidosoma aretas. Next base: position 10,975 of record JAPYYV010018730.1, on the reverse strand, counting down.
GCGAAGTTTACGGGAAAGCGGTGGACGTCGTCTCGGCCCACCTGGACGGCCGCGCGCCCAGCGAGCCGGTGCTCAACTGCGTTGTGACGGACTCGCGGATCGCCGACAACAGCACGGAGACCAGCCACTATTGCGAGGTTCGTTTTAATTCCCCTCCCCCAACTATCGTGACCCGTTTTTTTAATACTTTTCGGTACACAGGTCTGTCAAAAAGTTCTGATCGGCGTGCAGTGGAACGAGCACTTGGAAGGTGCCAAGCACATGAGGGCCGTTCGGCGCAAGAGACGGCAGGAAGAGGCTGATGCGGTTGAGAGCGAGGAGAATGGGACTGTCGAGGCGAAGGCGTGATCTATATGATCGGGACGATCGTTGTACAGATCTACAGAGTTCCTTTTATGTTCATTTTGTATGAAAGTTGCATTGGTTTTTCTAAAAAAATAAAAATACTTCAGTAGTAAGTCAATGAACGCTATGATACTTCTGCGGTGCCGTCCATGCCTTCTGCGACGAATGAAATCCTCTAGTTTTCGAATTCCTGGTGAAGATTAAAGTGTTGTTCAGCTTGACCGTTCAAAGTTATATATGTACAGGTTGTAATTTTTCAAATACTTGCAGTTTACTGTTTTGCCGACATATTACGGCAGTTTTCTTCATGCGTGCATCTATCAATGTCTACCTTATCGATCGTCAAAAACGTAACACTCTGCTGTCTCGATGACTGATTGTATAGCCACTTCAACTTACCAACGATTAATACTTCTGTAATAGCTACTGTTGATACAAGTTATTTGAAATCATGAAATTCTAGAGAATTTTGAACAATAATTGAGCTCAATGTATATGAAATACATTCACATACTTATAGAATCCAACTTACAATATTGCGAGAGTTTTTTTATGTTTTGTAATGATATATCTATTAATATAAAATTCGTCGGTTCACAAAGTTTTTAAAAGATGGCGCTGAAAAAAATCATTGGTGCTGTGTTTCAAATCAAGTTGACAGAATTAAGTTGAAACTTCAAGAAATCAAATTTCCGAATGACAAATGTCATCAGACTTGCATCAGTCGATCTGACCTGTGTTACCAAAAAAAACGTCCAAAAATGTGAACTTTAAGAACTTTGATTGCGATCGAAACGTCATTATTAATAGAAAGGTTATTCAATTTTAAATCCAGTTATTCTCGATTCAAGCCATTCGTCTACGTTATTTTTGCTCATGACTATATAAACGTTAAATCGAGTCAGACACTTCGCAACGACAAGAATAATAAGTACATGCTCATGAATTGAAATAATCGACAAGTCCGTCACCCGCGTCATCATAATTATACACCTACTTTACACGTAAGGGCGTGCGATAGAATACCATCATCGGCATCATCGCCCGTGAAAAAACACATGAGAGTCAGAGAACACTCGGCAACGTCCATGCCATTATACCAACACAAATAAAAATCATCCTCTCCATCGGCTCTTGCGTTTTGTGTCTAGGTCAAGACGTAAACGGGGCGTACCGCGTTCCCATAAATTATTCGCCGAGTTCCGAGAACTAATCGTCATCGTCATCGTCATCAGTCCTCGAGTGCGTCTTCATTGTATATACTTGCATAAAAGCATGGACAGCGCCGCGTCCGAGATCCGTGCTCCATACGAGGACAGCAGTTCCTCTTATTTTTTTTTCTAACTGCAACAGTCGTACTACTTGATTTTACGTCTTGTTTCCCCCGAGTCTCGATCTGATGGAGTTTCGCGATGAAGATGTATCGTAACTGATGAGACAATTATTATTATTATTATTATTATTATTATTATTATTATTATTATTATTATTATTATTATTATACAGTAGTACATTGGGTGCAAGAAGCCAGGCCTGCCAAATCATTCATGGTAGCATGATGCTCCGACAGTCACGTTACTCGGAGCAAATGGTATGTTAATTAACGCGCTAATGCCAAGAAACACACACACACACACACCCTTCATTTCTTTCTCCTTCTTCCCATTCCGTGCAGTGATATACTGCAGGCTCTATATTGGAATACTTATCCGGTTTCGCGATACAAACGCAACATCGACGAAAATATTACCCCGACTATGCATACCCCCTTTCCCCTTTTCGTACACGACACGCGCGCGTATACTTGAATCATTGTGATACGCTCGCTCGAGTACTACTTGTACCACTTCTCTCGACTATTTTTCCCTACCTCAAAAACATTTCGCCAAACGAAACCAGTTTTCCGTACCCCACATGAATACAGATCACATACTTTCAGGCGGGGGGGGGGGGGGGGGGGGCGCCTCCCCCCCTGATCACCCTTTACATTTACCGGCGGGGGAAGTCCAGGGGTAGCGGGGAGTCAAACGCCCCCCCCCCCCCCCCCGCCCTTCGATGATAAATCAGGGACATTATCGGCGACGTTAATTAGCTGTCCAACAGCTTTAAAGTGCAAACTTTTACGACGCGCTCCGGAGTACAAGTACCCGAAAGTACCCCTTCCTCGTCCACGTGTTGTGTATACATAATGCACCAACTTCGTGTCCTCCTCGCTCTCTGTGCATAGCTCATAATGTACACAAGCAGCCGCTCAAATCGAAGCCCAACGAATTTCGCGATCCGCAGTGTGTCCGGTACGTACCCCGCGACGTTTACGAGACCGCGGAGAGCACTACTGCTGCCGGCGTGTACCGAGTTAAATCACCCGTGCCCAGAACGGGGGGGAGGGGGGGGGGGGGGGGGGGGGGGGGGAGAGCTGCACGGGCGAGAAGGCGCAAAAACTTAGCGCCGCGGGAGGCCGCTCGTTCGTATTCCAGTCGCGTTGGACGCTCCCTCCGTATGATAATCCCGCGCGTGTTTATTTTCCTCCTCTTTCTCGTCGCGGGCGGAGATCTTCCGTGTTTCGCCCGTTTTTTCGTTCTCTCTCCGCGCGGTGGCTCTCCAACTTATTGAATTACCGTGGTCCGTTCGGTATAGGTACCTGGTGGGTGTCGGAAATCGAACGGGGAAACTGGGTGTTGTTCCTCACGGGCGGATATTCGTTATAACTCTGCGCGATGAGGTATACGGCTCTAATCGCCCCTATTTTTTGTTTGCCGAAATATCGCCCGGAAAATATCAGGATGAATGGTGTACACTTGTGTTGGAAAAAAACCCCGATTGCCTGTACGGTTCGCGTCCGGCGCGATCGTCAACTTTTCTCTCCGACGCGACGACATCCGCCTGAAACCATCATCTCGTGACCCGATCGCGCGGATTTTCCGGATAGAGCGCCGCACGCAGCGACGTCACATCTGACCATAAATCCCGTTTGCCGCGCGCGACGCCAGATCTGCCGGATACCCTATAACGTGCTCGAATGTTATTGAAGATCCGCCGAGGCTTTGCGTAAATTCCGCTACGGCGTTGTACACTTAATATAGTCCCCTCGTTTTTGCGCTGGACGATTATTATTATTATTATTATTATTATTATTATTATTATTATCATGGATGCGCGTTATTGATGGCCGCCGATCGATCGCGACCGAGTGCTATTCGAGATGTAAGAATTTCGAATCGTGAAACACGTACGGGGGGGTCCTTTCTCCAACAAAGTCCACGCCATTTGCGCGAACAATTGGAAAATCACATATCATGTCTCCGTATCTCAGAGGCGCTTCCTCGCGTTTGCCTCCTCGTATTGTATACGCACGCGCGCGACAAAACGGACGACAAAAAGATCTCCTATCTCTTAATTGCACCGGCGAATCGCGCAATACCAGAACGCGACTCTCGGTATTGTCCTGATACAGCTATAATATACCAGTCGGCTCGTAATTAATACGCGTGCCGGTATATCAAACGAGTTTTCTCGGTATTATCGAAACGCGCCTCGTGTAATTTGTTACAAGTGCGTATACTGCGGAGCGAAAATGCGGATGCCCACGACCAAGGCGAGTCGAGAAGCTCGCGCAAGTTCAACAACTTGTTTTCAAAGTCTCCGCTGTGATTTGCACCGGTCGTTTATTACTGATTTTTTCCTTCGTAAAATTGCCATAGTGCATAGCCGAAGGTATGTTCTGGTATAACGAGCGTTCTCATGACGCTATGGATCAGTAGGTATTGCTCGATTTTACAGTGGCGAGTCTGCATTCAGTTGTGGCCACGGTACGAAATGAAGGGACGCTGATTAATTTTACAGATGGTGCTAGTAAGTTGAACTCATTACAAAATGATTGCAGAGCTTCGTGTCGGGTGTTCAGTTATAATTTGTTTTGCCGTGTGATTTTAAGCTGAAAATGTATAAAATTTTTTTGAAGAAGTAGTGATAAAATGTATCAGGATTCCTTTTCCTCCTAAAAAGTGAAGTTCAAAGCCCAACGATGAGGTTCAAGAATTTTTGAGCGAATCGGGTTTTAAAATTAGAATGAACAAACATGAGATGGAAAGTGAAAGTATAAGTTATACAAAGGAAAACAAGCACCTGGTGAAAGAGTGGCCGGGCTATAGAGAGAATAATGAAGTACTTGCTGAAGGAGAAGGCGGACTTGATGGATGAGTTTGTAAAAGTAAACAGAAGCAGCGTATAATGAATGTAGGATTGGTCAAAGAAGATAAAAAGCATGATGCAAGCGAGATTGGAGACATTGGAAGTTCAAGAATTAATTATTGGATTGAAAAACGATCAAAATAGATAATCATAGAGTCGGGGTAGGCAACTAATTGAAGGCATCTTAAAAATATTACTCGCAAAAGAATTCGATTTTCACAGACTTCGTGACGAGGACAAATTTTCCTTGCCCTAATCAAAACCTCGCATTGCATTCCAAGATGAAAAGTCGAACTCTATTATACATAAAAATGTCGAAAACGCAATCAACGACGATCAGATCTCATCTACAATGAGGCCTTTGAATTTTTCGATTTCAAATACATCGCAGTACAGAGAAAAGAAGTTCCATCGCTTCGGAACCGGTACAACCTTCACACGCGTATCCATAATCGTTGGATCCGTGAAAGTTATCACACTTTAATCAAGCTGAATTTAAAAATAAATCTCTCGTAACGACCATCGCCTGAGTTGAGAAAGATCATGGCTTTCTCTTCCTATATTAGTTTTCTACTCCAAGCCGAGACTCTCATCGAGGATTCTCAATTCGATTACCCGTTTTTTTTTTTTTTCTTCCATTTATTCAATGTATTACAGCCGAACAACCGAGCGTAAAAACCATGTTCGAACTCTTGTTTTTTTTTTTTATTTGCCTTTTTACAGAACGCGATCATCAAACCCTACGCTGCGGCAAAGTAAGCTCCGCAGCAATGATATTTTCAGCTCATTAGCCGGAATCGGCGTCGATGTAAATTCAACGCTTAATATGCAGCACGGAAAATAAACCGGCAAAAGCCGCACGGGCAGTGGGAAGGAGATAATAATGATGAAAAAACAAAAACAAACGGCGGCGCTCGGCTCATTTGCACGATAGAGCATGGGGCCCCTCGATTCCGGGGAAAATAGAAAGAAAACAGACGCCGCGGCGCTGGGCAAACAAAAACAACGCCCGTGCACCATTCGTCCGCGTAGATTCGCCGCGAGATAAATTACCGGCTTATCGCCCGATGAAAAATGATCGCGTTATACGCGTCGATGACAAACGGCGTTTTCCATAAGCTTCTTATTTTTTTCATTTTTCGCCAGAGCACAATCACCCCTCCAGCCTATCTGATGATTAAAATTCCTCGGCATTGTCCGCGCCTTCGGGAGACTGGAAATCAGCGCAGTTTTAATCAACGCCGTGGTCCCGTTTTCTCTGCCCGAGCGTGCGTGCTCGCGAGATAAGATTCGTTCCAACGAGAAGCCGTTTTATTTACCGTGAAAAACAAAAAACAAAAGAAAAAAAAAAACAGCGCAAGCTTATCCGTTCATTCGCAGCACCGCGATCCAAATGCGTTGGATCGCGATCGGCGAAAGAGCGAAAAGAGCGGACAAAACCATTTCACGGCCCAGCGGCTCTGGAAACCCGCCCGACAGCTCGATCGCCCGCGGCTCTCGGAGCGCATCGTGCAGGAAAGGGGGTCCGGAGGATCGGCCAGTGTAATTTCATCCGGGCTGGCGAACGCGCGAGGCGTCATAATGAAGCGGCCGCGGCGGGGGTTCCGAACCGCCTCGTGGAGTATCATAGTTGCGCCTCGCTCTCATCCACCGCAGCGACAAAGGCATTCCGCGCGCCGCTCCCGCGCCGCTCCCGCGCCATCCGCCGGGGGTCGCGGGGGAGCTCGGCGGACAACATCGGGAAACACCAAAACTTGTCGTCCGTGCCACGCGCGTTTCGCAATCATGTTTGATCGCGCCTCTTTTTGCCCGGGCCTTACAGTCGGCAAAGTGGAGTGTGTGTGTATACGCGTGCGCGTTATGACAAAGGGAGACGCAGAGGGCCGAGATTTTAATTCATTTCGGCTTCTTTTTCCTCGGGCCGCGCTGAAATTGGCCAATTACGCCGCGGGATGCGTGCTTTTTAAAAAGCTCCGCGGACGAGCCGCATCGTTAGAATGCTTTCATGGCGCTCCCATTAATATTGATGAGGGGTTGGAATTTTTGCGCTGCTCGCCGTTTGAAGTGGGATTTTTTTTCTTTCAATGCTCAGCCGGTAGGTAAATTAATTTATTTCTCACTGGACGATGATCCCGGTTTTCGCGGGGGTAGATTGTTTTCCGGCGTAAAATCGAGCGGTGAGATAACGCTCGAGCCCGCACCCCGCGAGGCGAAAAAGCAGCGGAGGAGGTGGTGTCGATAAAAGGGCGAGGGGGGCTTGGATTTTCCATGACCGTAAAAATTATCGTTACCATCCGGATCGCGGAGTAAAGCCGAGGATCATCGCTCGGTTATAGGTACATTATCCGAGGAGAAGAAGAGCCAGTCCAAAAGCGGCATGACAAACGAGCTACCTGCCTGCGCGAGCTTATAAATAATACATCATTCAACATTCGAAACGACCCGTTCGTCGAACCGGAACGATTATTTCGGCGAGAGTTTCGCCAGCCGTCCAACGACAACAACAACAACAACAACAACAACAACAACGTTTCAATTTGCGAGCGGGTAATTATTTTGTTTTATTCCGCGTTGCCGAAAAGAGGCGAGGAGTAACGCTGCAAGGAAATTCGAGACCATTAATTATTTTGGCGGACAGAGTGAGAGAGCCGGCCGTCCGGAGTAGTATTCGTATACATATACAAGGCTAATTTCGGGCCCCACGCTCTCCTCCTCTTTAATCAATGTTTGTTAATTAGTTTGCGCTAAACTTTCAATATTGAATCTCGCTAATTAAATAGCCATTCGAAACGACTCGTTGCTCTTATATGTGTATATATATATATATATATATACATGTATAATACAGAGAGTCGTCGTCGAGCGAGAGGAAAACAAAATAATCGCCGAGCGTCGGGTTAATTTTCTGTCAATTGGGTCGAGTGTGTCGATAGTGCGATTTCGACCTATTTACCCCCTCCCCCCCCTTTCGTTATTTTTACATCGATGACCCTGTATTGGATGATCCTTAAACGGTATATCCGTCGGAACGGTGGCTCTTCGACGCGGGGACGCCCGGCCGTAAAAGTTCAGAGCTAAGATACCCGCGTGACGCGCTTACTTTTACCATTATACTCTGAGCGGAGGTGCGAACGCGCGCGTGTATATATGTATCTGCGCTGGAAGATAGAGAAAACGCCCTCGCGAGTCTTGTTATCGCCGGGAGTCGTCGGGCCGTCAGATCCGCTTCCGACTAGACGCGACGTGAACTTGCGGTCTTGCTTACCATAGATAGCCCCGTGCACGGCGCGTTCGTTCATAGGATTTTATGTTTTTTTTTTTTTTTCGCGTGTGCGTGATAATTATTTATTTACGACGGGAGCCCATCGTTGGACTTGGATATTGAAATTTCTCATGTTTTCATCATTTTCGATTAAATAACTGAATTTTAATGACCGCGTGGATCATTCATACGCGAGCAAATTACTCACAGTCGCCGTTTGATTCAAACTTTTTAATGAATCGGTTTTTCAAGTGCGCCCAATCGAAGATAAATAAATTTTAATTAAAATTAATTTACGTCAAATCCTTTGGAGAGGGTTTCGACTTTCAATCGCGCATAAATGATTATTGTCGTCTGGAGCCCCTCCTCTCTGAGTACCGGAAGTCGTATATGGAACAGTAAGTACATTATAGTCGTCACACTCGAGAGCCTGCACTCACGATTTCCCATTAATCGAGTCTCTCGTAGCCGAGCACAACGATCGTATCTTCCGTCGCTCTACGATTCAATTTCTTTTCATCTGCGTGCTAATTAGGGACGTGATGGACCATACACGTGTAATAATACAAGCTGTCGCGATCGTAGAGCTTTTTGCTCTCGCTTCAAAAATGAAACCTACGATCTATCATAGGTATATAAGCATACGTATACCCCGTGTACGCAAGACTCGCTCAGACGCTTCAAAAAATCTAGAAGGCAAGTGGGGTAAGAGTCAAACTTTGAAACCCCCCCTTTTTCCTCCCGATAGGTCGACGCTATATACCTTTGACGATTTTTCCGGACTTCCGGATGTGTCGCGCTCTTACCCGGCTCGCACGATGTCATTGATAAAGAAAACGAGAAAAAGAAGAAAGAAATAGGACGTGGCTCGGGGAAGGAAAGCGAGCGATGGAGGAGGCAGGAGAGCCGAGAGCGCGTGCCTCGGCCCCCTTTCTCGCCCTCTCGAAACTTGGCCGATCAAAACTTCAATCTGACGGCGGAAGCTCGGCGCAAGACGAACGGTACTGCTTCCACCCCCCCCCCTCCCCCCACCCCTGGGGTGGACTCGAGCCGGGAGTTTCTCGCGAGCTTAGCTCCGATATCCTCTCCGAGCTGGATAGCAGCTATCTCGCGTTGCTACATAACGTATATACATGTATATATGTGGGTGATACTGGTGCGACACGACGTAGGGGATGGCCGTGAGCAGATGGTCGTACGTGGATATATCCTCTCGCCCCCTATCGCGGGTACAGCGCGTAACGGATTCCGTATGGGGGTAAATGGGCACAGCCCGGAAGGGTTGCTGTTGGGGGAGAATGTGTGGCCTCGGCGGGGGGGGGGGGGGGGCGTAAGGGGTGATCAGCCGTGTTAATTGTACGATAACTGTACGCGTTGGGAAATTGATCGATTCGTCGATGTGAGAGTACTATATATACCTGTTTCCGAAGGTATTCAGACGAGTGGCTGAATATCATAAGGAAAAAAAAGACTGAGTAAAGTCATAGTAAAGTCAGATCCCGTACAAAATCTTTTCGGGAACTGGATCGATTATTGCCGAGGCGTTGGACTTGGTGATTTTTTTCAGCAAATTGACTTGAAAATTTATGTTAAAAAAACAAGATTAAGAAAAATTACTGGGAAAACTTTAAATCGATGACCTCCTGCTCCTGCATGCTTGTATGAAATAATGATTGTCACCAGTGCAATTATTTTATTCTACTAGATAAAGGCTTATGATATTCAAAAAACAGCAAAAATTGAAAATAAGCGGATGATTTACGTGTTATATTACCCTTTTTCGCTCTGGAATGAAAATAGTTGGTCATTACGGGGGAACGACGAACGTTTTTGGTCTCGCTCTGAAAGCAACAATTATTAGCTCCGAGTATAGGACGTCAAACATGGTGCATACTGCATGCAAGTCCGAGAGCAATCGCACACCCTGAAAATGACCAGCACGCGTCGCTACAACGATCATCTTGTCAACTCTCTCAGTTTGTAATATATACACACACAACACGCCAACACTCACTCGGCGACTCGATTGATTCGTTTCTCCCCGTGCAGCGAGTGCAATGAGCGCAGGGTAGGTATAAAGCCCCATAGCTCTTTCCTGGCTGGCAAGGTATAGAAGAGGTTTATATATATAGGTACGCACATACATACATGTATACAAACACACCGTTAACATTCAGAGCCGTGCAACGGCAGTACAGATACGCAGCAGCAGCCCCATTGCACGTAAGTAGACGGGCTCGATGGTCTTTCTCGCTCTCGTGCAAAATGCACGTGCATCCAACTGGGTGGAAGGAAGGGCGGGAGGAGGGTGAGGGTGGGAAGCTGCAGCGCAGGGAAGAGAAGACGGAGGCAGGCCTGGCGTCCATATTATACATGATGCACGCACGTACATGAACGTACTTATATATCATACGCAAGGTTGTTGTACGTACCTATACGCATAATACCTACCGTCTGCAGCAGCTAGCCAAGAGCGCGAGGCGAAGCGTGGAAAGAGAGAGGAGGTAGGTGGGTAGGTAGCCTGCCCCGCGTGCAGTACCATATATATATATATATATATGTATACATACAGCTGGCGATCGCCGACGAGAAGGAGCGAAAGAGAGACAACGAGTGTATACGTGCGGGCTACGATATGACTACGACGTTGACTGTACGGGGATGGTGGGACGACGGGCCGCGAGAGGAGAGCCTTGCCTGAGGAGAGTAGAGAGGCGGGGGGTGGGGGATCGCCGGGCGGCGCACGCGACAGCGCCGGCAGTCGCTAGCGCGACACGGTCGCCGCCACGTGCTTTTCCCTCGACTTCTTCCATACGTATACGCCCATACATCGTACGCATTGTATAACACTCGTGCATACGCGAGCGGGGGTCCACACAGTTTGCCGGCGATTCGCCCCCCCCCCCCCTCCCTGCGCCGCCGTCCTGAAAATTTGAATCGGCCCGCCGGGAGCGAGCGCGCGCGCGCAGCTTCTCCGAGCTCGGCCCGCGCGCTTTGGTGTACGCGTATTATTATTACCTGCACGCGCGTCGAGCCGGCACCATATACTTTTCTACGGTCTTGTTGCACGTACGGTTCGCGGCTGCTATTCTTCCCCCCCCCCCCCCCCCCCCCCGCAAGCTCGATCGACGAGCTTGAGGGATATTTATTCGGTGACGCGCGTCCCGTGGTGTTGTT
>JAPYYV010018728.1:0-11799 GCA_030522625.1 Copidosoma aretas | reverse complement strand
TTTCGCTCACCATAACGTTTTATAACGAAATTACCGATATGGACTGGTTACGGGTCTGACATTTCGACCCTTAAATGATTAGTAGATCAAAGAGTCCACTTCAAAATCTGATGTTATGGCTGGAAACAGTTGGGTCCCGATACTATACGTACTTACTTTGGTACCCATATGATCGCCTATTTCATTCTCAATTCTGTGCACAAGCCCAGGACACCAATAGTGCAAGTTTCGGCGGAATCACCCACATTTATTACGTCGATAGTAATGCCCGTTACGATAGTTTTTTTTTTTTGTTCTTCTTGAAATAATGAATAAAGTAAGCAATAAAAAGGCTACTTTAAAAACTTATTGGGTTAATGAGATACTCGTGCTAAGTACAACCCACACATTGGCACGTATAACATCTCTTCACGACTCGTAAAAAAGGTTTTCCTCGGGTTTTGCGAGAGCACGGAATGCTATAAGACTTTACTGGCGGCATAGTTAATGAACTACAAAAATCGTAAGAAAATGCTACTATTGTCATAGTAAAAACTATACGTCTAGCGTAGGTCGGATTATTTCCAGCGCTTAGCGTAGTAATTTTACAAAGATTTGAGTACATGTAATGTATAATTTACTAGCCAGTAGTATTGTTGATACGCTAGACAATGTGAACTCAATCACCTTGAGCTGTAGTAAACTTGTGAAATAATGTTTTACAGTGTATAACTGTAGAATTCAAACGTCCCACAAGGTGTGTGATTGGAGAATGTGTGAATGATGCAGGAAAAATATAGGAAATGTGTGATTGAGCAGGAAAATATGCGAGGGATTCCTGCTCATGCAATCACACATTTCCTACGTGTTCCCTGCATCAGAGCCTGCATTATTCACCTCGTTATTCACACTGTATGAATCACACATCCTCCAATCACACACCATGTGGGATGCCGACCAGCCTTCCACATTGTAAAAAATTTTTTAGTAAATTAACTACACCTCTTGGTTAATTCACCATACTATGCTGTGGTAAATATACTACGCTTAGCGTAGCTCGGATTATTTCCAGCGCTGAGCGTATGAGTGATTTTACACCAAATTTTTTTACGGTGTACACTGTACACCCTTGCATTGCAGCAGACCTGCAGACTTCAGTCGAAAATGAATCATCATTTTTAGTGACGCTGTGATAGTGATAACAGCTTCTAGGCCGCACACAACACCGGCTGGACGCCACTCACGCCACATTATATATTTCTAAATGTAAGCGCGAAACTTGAAAAAATTCAAGAAAAATTATCGAAAAATAAACAAGAATGAAATATCGTATTCTTGAAACATTTTTTTTTTTTTACTTCCCGATCACACTGTATAAATTTTGTTTTCTGCGGGGATTATTATATCCGAAATAACAAGTTGTTAGAAATTGTAATTTATAAACTACCAAATAGCACTGCATCATTTTGAGGTTACTAGCGAGAGTACCACACTACCACCCCGTATATGGGTTATTTCGCCAAAAACGGCCTATTTGAAAGGTTGAAATGAACAACGCCGCAAAAGGAGTTTTTCATTTTTCTAATATTTTTTTCTCATCGTCCGTGATCAAAATGAGGTAGAATTTCTTGGGCCCTGATGCTGTATCTACTCTCAAAAGAATTTTGCAACAGTAATTTAATATGATGGGTACCGTTACGGGCTATGACCAAAAAAATGGACCGTTACGGGCTCTGAGTTTTTGTTTCGGGAAGACTGACTTCGCGATTTCGCGAACCTGAGAAAAACTGGAAACAATTTTGCAGTACAGTTAACCTCCTTAGAATACAAAACACTCGAATCGGAGTGCCTAAATTCTACTGCATAAACTTGCGACAGCATTTTCCCCGTGCAACTATCAAATTTATCAGATGTCGGCCCCGCAACTTAAACAGCATCCAAGTCTTGCATACAATTTTTGTTTACGCTTAAAAGTGCACGAAAATGTTGTTCAGACAAGTAAATTTGAGATGCCGGAGAAAAAATGAAAAAGCCCTAAGTATTGGGATCCCAAAACGTCACGTGATCTCTCCGTACAAACTTATGGCAGAGGTCTGAACTGTACCCCGTCTCGGCTATACTTATATATCAAGATATGTATATAGCCGAGACGGGGTGCATTTCAGACCTCTGCCATAAGTTTGTTCGAGAGGTCACGTGACGTTTTGGGATCCCAATGCAGCTTCCAGGTGACGTCAAAAGTGACAATTTCGGAATGGCACACACGAGCCCGTAGCGCCAAAACTAAAATGCGTTTCGATGATCTGATTTCTGTTGTAAGTACACCATCATCAGAGAAACACACCCTTGTTTATGTATTTATAAAAGTTTTCAGATCGAAAGCTCCTAACGTGACGTTGTAATCGACTGATGGGACATGGAATAGACCGTTTTTGGCGAAATGACCCGTATACATATTTTGCGCGTTTTGTTATAGAACAAAGAAAGACAGAGGCGACAGAGCGAAAGAGAGAGAAAATCGGGCGAGCTTATAGGTATGTGCGCTGGCTGGCTGCTGCAGCTGCTCTCCGACGACCACCTCGTGGGCGAAGCCAAGGAACAAGCTCGATCGTCGGCGGCTCAGCGCGCACACGCACGTCGCACCGCACCGCTGATGTACTTAAACGCTATAGCGCAGTCACAGCACTGCACGGCTCATCGTTTCTGCTCTCGGGAGACTCGGGCCTCCGTTCGTTCCCTCAAAGCGCTGGGGAAGCACGCTCGGCCATATTGAATCACACTTGGAATTGGATGTCTCTGTTACACAAGGGCTCAAGAGTAGCCAAGAAATCCGCTCACGGTCCTCGGCCCAGGTTGCTGGACCAAGCAGTAGCAGTAGCAGCAACAGCAGCGGCGGCGGCCAACTCCCCACTATCATGGAGTACAACGTATCCGTCTCGAAGAGGTTCCTCCTCACTCTCGACGAGGACGCGGACCCCCTCGAGATTCTGAAGCGCGTCGAGCAGGAGAAGGAGGCCAAGCGCAAGGAGAAGCTCCAGGAGAAGAGCAAGCAGGACAAGGAGGCCAAGGCCAATCCCGCGGCCGGCCAGCAGCAGCAGCCGTCCAACAAGAAGGCCTCCCGTACCAACAAGGAGAACGTGCAGCAGCAGCAGCAGCAGCAGACCCAGCCGCAACAGCCCCCCGTGCAGCAGCAGCAGCAGCAGCCACCCCGCAACCAGGACTCCAAGAACAAGGAGCAAGGTTAGTGTGCTCGTCGTCGTCGTCGTCGTTTGTTTTGGTTGTTGCTACTCCTGCCGTGGGGTCGCACTTGTTCATAATACCGCCCGTTCTCGGCCTCGTGCTCTCTCTCTTCCTCGGAGTCGGCTGAGCCATTTTCTCCCCCGAGGGTCGCGTGCGCGCGCGCGCGCGCTATTCCGCAGCATTACTCGGGCCCCCTCGCGCGCTTTGTTGTTTTTCTTCATACACCCACGAGGCCGCGGAAAGCCGGCTCCGTTCTCTCTCTCTCTTTCTCTAATCTAAATCATGCATCAATTGTCATACGAGTACTCCCGTGTATACTTGACTCTCTTTGCCCGGGGGGAGGAGGAGGAGGTAGTCATTCGACTCTCCCCCGAGGGGGAGGTTGTCGCGCGCACGAGGTTTTCGCGAGGGGCACGCGCGCGCGGGGTTAGGGATTCGACAACATGTCCGCTACTGCTGCTGCTGCCGCTTTGGACGAGAGAGAGAGAGAGAGGGAAGAATAGCCGGCGGCCGAAGACATCGGTCCGCGTGTACGGGATAAAAGTATTGCGAGCCTTCCTCTCGGAAAGCTGGGCCTGGGTGTCTTGTACGAGCCCGCCCCCCCCCCTCTCTCTCTCTCTCGCGTCTCTCCCCCCCCGCGCGCTCGCCTCTCTCTCTCTCTCTCTCTCTCTCTCTCTCTCTCTCTCTCTCTCTCTCTCTCTCTCTCTCTCTCTCTCTCTCTTTTCTAGTTTCATTTTTGGAATTCGTCTACTTTTAGACAGCCCAACACCAAGTATCTCTCTGTCGTCGTCTATACGTAAATCGTACCTGTGCATGTGTTTTTGTGGCTCCCGAAATTTCGTTATTTATCATTATCTGCGTGTGCACTAAAGTAGCTTCTAAAGTGTTTACAAGAGCATTAATTTCAGGCGATAAGAAGCCGGGTCAACAGAAATTCGGAGGTGGCGAGCGTAATGTAAAGTTCGCCTCTGAGAACCAAGATTACTCCAACAGGCGAAATCGCGAGGATGGCGAGCGACCGCCTCGTCCTCAGAGCGAGTTCAAGCAGGGACCACCCGGGTAAGTTGATGCATTAGATCGTTGCTACATGCTCTGCTGCTAGGAACTGTTGGCTTCCATCAGTCCAAATATGCTGAGGCATGCTCCAAACTTCTTTCACATACATTGAATTAACACGCAAATTTGTAATGCTAAGTTGTGCCATCTTCAGTTGGCACGTAAGAACATCGGTGTTGTACTTGAAGTTTGTTTATTTTTTCCATAGACGTTACTGTTTATATTTTCATATGAATCCCCGTATGTACGTTGAAACCCACTAAAAATAACTTGTCACGATCAATATTGCTCTTAAATATCATTTGATTAAAATATCGATTGTTTTGTATGAAAAGTCATCCAAAAGTGTAAGGTGACGTCGAAACTTTATATACAGTCATAAACTGCTGTTCATCAAAAGCAACAAGTACGTAAATAATTCATGTTCAGCAACGCAGTGCCCCTATTTATTATAATCATCTAACAAAATGAAATTGTTGCTTATTTTACTCATTCAAAAGGTACATTTTACAGAATTTAGCTTGATGAAAATTATTAACTGATAATGAATTTTTTGTTCACAGTGAACGTGATCAACGTGATTACTCATACCAAGGCTCACGAGAGTACCGCAATTCCAACATTAGCGGCACTGGTGGTACTGATGGTGAGCGTCGCCCACGCGGACCACCACGAGGAGGAGGTGGTGGTGGAGGTAGCGAACGTGGTGGTGGCGGCGGCGGCGGCGGCGAACGTGGTGGATACCGCGGACGCGGTGGTTTCCGTGGTGGTCGTGGTGGCTTTGATAGCCGCGGCAAACGCGAGTACGACCGCCAATCGGGCTCCGATAAGACGTACGTATTTTTCTCAATTCAATTTATGAAACGTTTGCTATCTTTAGTTTTTGTTTGTTTCCACTTAATTTTGAAGAGCTTGTTTTGGATTTTTGAGTGTCTACCTTTTGGTTCAAAATTTTGGCACAATGTCAAAATCATAATTTTACCAATGATACATCGTGTGCTATTTATTTTTTTTCATCTAAGATTGGCAATGAACTCAATCGTATTTTTTTCAAACTAGTTGCGTCAAACGCACTTTCAACAGCTCTCTGTCATTTCACGATATTCAATCGTTTAATATCTCGATGGTTTTATATTTGCATATTATGCAGGCTTATACTTACCGATACTCCGGCACGAATAATGATACAAGAGAATTGTTGCTTTCATTCTTTATAATGTATCGTGAAAGCACATGTCTCGAACATAACCTGCATTCACATCACATTGCAGTTGCTCTTTTTTTATCTCGAAAATTTTTAATCAAGAACAAATCATTCAGTAAATTGCCATTAATCATACTATTTTTTAAATTGGTGTTTTGTTACAGTAACGAACAAAACTTTTTGTGCATTTATCACCTGTAAATTACATTCGAATCGTAGAGCATAATCATTTAAACCAATCACAAAACAATTTTTTTATATATTTATTAATTTTGATTATCAATGGTATCAACAGTGCTCAGTCAAAATTACAAAATTAATTGATTCAATCTTGTGCTTTTGTTTTCTTGCTTACAAAATCAGACAACCAAGGTAAGAATTTTAGCCTTGATTAGAAAAATTAATTGCATGATTTGTTATCTTATAGTGATTTATTTTTCTTTTTCACTCATCTCCTGTTAATAATTTTTATTTTTATTCTATACGTTACCAAGGAAGAAGCACAAATATCTCATTTTTAATAAAGCTCTTTAAATGTGCACCCAAGCAGTTTTGTGCTCTGCATGTAATAATGTACGCAGATATGGTTACAGCGGAGTGAAATCTATTGATAAGAAGGATGGCGCTGGAAACCACAATTGGGGAACTCATAACGATGATATTGAGTAAGATTTCATTTAATGCCTTATTTTTTTATTAATTTTTTTCACTCAATAACTTAGCTACTAAAACTATGTATCTAACTATTGTGTCACATATTCTAACATAGACTGCTCGCTTTTTTTCATAATTCAATACATGTGAATATTAATCTAACGTAGAATACCACTCTTACAGTCTGCTCATATTCATGCATACATACTGAATATTAATCATTCGTCACTCCATGATCTAAAAATTATTGTTTTACTCATACATGTTTAATGTAGACGGATGATTCAATTTCATGTTTACTAGTATGCACCAAGTTTCGATCGATCCGTAGTATTTTGCAAACATGAAATTGAGTACAGTTAAAGTAATTTACATATATATATTGATGATTTACACTATTGTTATGACAAAAAGTAATGTTCTGCGTTGAAGACTTAAAATCCCCGTACTCAATCAGAGACTCTATTTCCCTGCGTTTTCAGAGATGCCATGAATCCATCCGACGACTGGGGCACACCCACTCTCGCAGTAGTGGACGTGGTCGTTGACAGCACCACCACCACTGCCACCGATAACAAAGAAATCTCGGGCAGTCCTAACGTGAGCGGTGTCGAAGCCCCGGCCGGCGATGCCACTGCCCCGGCATCCGAGGACAAGCCCGTCGATGAGGAGGCGCGCAAGCTGACCCTCGACGAGTGGAAGGCCCTGCGCCAAACCAACCGCGTCAAGCCGACCTACAACCTGCGCAAGGCTGGTGAGGGCGAGGACCTGTCGCGCTGGAAGAAGATGTACGCTCTCGAGCGTAAGAAGGAGGGCGCTGACGACGAGGATGAGGAGGAAGAAGAGTATGACGCTGCCGAGTACCCGCAACGTGTCGGGCGCCAAAAGCACGTGCTTGATATCGAGATCAACTTCAACGACTCGAGGCGCAGTGGCGGCGGACGGGGTGGACGCGGCGGACGCGGAGGCAATCGCATGAACGGACGTGGCTTCGGCAGCAATCGCGGACCACCTCGTGAGGGTGGCGGCGAAATCGGCGGTAGCGGTGGCGGTGGCGCTGGCGCTGGCAGTGGTGGTGGTGGCGGCGGCGGCGGCTTCCGCAACGTAAGTAACTTTGAACTTATGATAAATTACCGTGTCACGGTTGATTTGGATCTACTGAACGTGTTTTGGAAAATTTGAAGGTTTATAAAACCATTTGATGGCCCCTAAACGTGTAGCACTGATAAATATCATATATTTCCATCGTCGAGTCGAAGTTCATCGCCCGTCTGAATTACGTAACACGATTTTTAAGCTGTTATGTTTTTTCGTTCAATAGCAGCAAGAGCAAAGGTCACCGCGTGAACGTCAGAACGCTCCTAAAGTCGACGATGAGCATGACTTCCCTTCGCTGGGATAGACGAGTTGAGCTACCAAGTAACCTCCCTAACAATCTACCACCACAACGTAACAGAAGAAGAAATACTTCAACCACGATCGACACCTCAATTCTTCAGTCACCTCTAATATTGCTACAGTTGCTGCTACTGCTACTCCCGTTGCTGCTATCGACGGTTTATTTCTTCATAAGATCATTGTTGTTCAAACATTCATTATACAATAAGACACTAATTCGTAAACATACGTAAAAAGAAAAAATTAGGGAAAAAACACATGCACTCTTTGCTGTTTGCAAATAAACTCGCAGTGGAAAGTTATGTATGTACCAAGTTAAGAATATGGAGAAAAAATCGAAAACAAATGTACCTCTTGGCTGCTTTGAATTTCTTTCTTAAACAAAGAATTGTTTGTTTCTATTGATAAATTAATAATTGGTTAATTATAAGCGATGTAAAAGAAAAAAGCAGTTCCAAGAAAGACACCGTGCGTCGTCCTCTTGTTTTAATTTTTTTTTCCTTGTCAATATGCGATTAATAATGATCGAGACGGCCTAGAGGAGGCCCACACTTTTCATCGACGACTTATCATTAGCTGTGACCGAAACACTTCGTGCGATTTCAATGAATAAATATACTTTTTCCTCTAGGTGATAAATTTTTAAAACTTTGTTTTATAATTTTTATACAGCACGTTTTGCGCTCGCGTGCTTGTGCGTAAAAGAATGAAAGGAAGAACAAAAAAAAGAAAACGACCGAGGTAAAGAGGAGAAGAGTCAGTCGAAAGTAGAGTTTCGCGTAGGCGTTGATATACTTTCGAATCTTGCCCTAATTAAAAAAATCTAGAGGTCAACGAAAATATACTCTTTATTTTTTACAGTGGTCGAGTCGTATTGCGAGTAGGTTTGAGTTGTATTTTTTCTCTGACAGTAAAAAAAAATAAAAGCAAAAATTTCGTGTTTGTGGACTAATTCCTTCCCGTGCGTTTTTAGTCAGTGCGATACGAGGTCTGGATCTCGAAAATAAGACAAAGAACACATACTACAGTTAAGAAAATAGAAGATCGAGGTGTAACACACATTATAACTAGACATTTTAAGTAAGAAAAAAATTGAAAAAGTCATCGATTTACATATGTTATACTACTTACATCGACCGTTTGT
The DNA here is from genome assembly GCA_030522625.1 of Copidosoma aretas. NCBI lineage: Eukaryota > Metazoa > Arthropoda > Insecta > Hymenoptera > Encyrtidae > Copidosoma > Copidosoma aretas. Next base: position 3,124 of record JAPYYV010018728.1, on the reverse strand, counting down.
CATACACATACTTCGAAAAGCTCTATATTAGTAACCCACGACGTTTGTTATATTATTACTTTAAAGAGTAAAGATAAAAAAAATCTAAAAAAAAAAAAATGAGTTTTCAACACTTTGAATGCAAGCCCTAATCTCCTTCATCGAGATTGATGTTATGATATATAAAAATGTAGGTAAATGTGTAAATAAAAATATTTACAATTAATAAAAATTTGTAGTGAAAACGTACTTTAGCCAGTTGAAAAATTTTGGATACAAAAAACGAAATTAAAAAAAAAGCTTATTCAATTTAGACTTGAAAGTTTTCTCGTTAACTTGTCTTTCTTATATATTTGTCGTACTTAATATGCAAGCCGCGGATTTTCTCGTCCTTTTCTTCTCGCGCTCGCAGTGCAATGAAAAGAGAAAAGGAAGAGCATAGTGGTAGCTGTGCGTACCTGATGAAAAATATCAATAAATATGACGAGGGAAGCGGGAGAGAAGGAACGAAAAATAATCGTGTACAAAAGGAAGTTAATAAACATTAAAAAGAAAAATAATTAATGACTACACGTTCTCGTGTTTTAATGAACTCTTTCATGGCTGCCAAACAACATTAACCAGTGAGAAATGTTCCGCACGGACACTTTAAGGAGGCGAACGAAGAGAGGAGGAATTAGCAGCTATTTCGAATGAAATGGCGATTATTTTTTACAGACCCCTGGAATAAAAAAAAATAACTAGGAGAAAAAAAGAAAATTTCAAAAACATGAGCAAGAGGAATTACATGGTCGAGGAGTCCGAGGACAATCGAGTTTCTCCCTCTTGCGATTTCCCTCTGCTACTTAAACTTAGCTTTGTTTTTTTCTACTTCCTTTGCAGCGGAAGCGTACGAGACAAGTCGGCTTCTTCGTTTTTCGCCTCTCCTGTCGTAGCTTATATACTCTGCTGTTTTTTTTTCTCTACGTTTTCAAGGAGCCGTCATGACATTTCTCGTTGGACTTATTGGGTGGAAATTCGTCGAGCTTCCGCTGCCTACTTTTACGGAACGAAAAAAACCTTTCGAGCCCTGTTTACATTTCTCCCTCCCTCATTTTTTTTTTCTACCATTGTTTTTACCGCCAGCTTCCAAATCCCATGTGATTTATTGCTTCTACTCTTTTTTTTGGCTATTAAAATTCCGAGTTGATTTTTTTGCGTTGTACTATGGCCACACAGTACCTATTCGAAACTTTCAACAATGAAACTCGTTCTGGGCTTTTCAAAATGTAAAGTTGGAATCTTGAAACTAGTTTAAAATTTTTATTTTTTATACTGAATGTTGGGAAACAAATGATGTATTACTTGTTTAGCAATTGAACTATCAATAATTTTACTTGTACTTAACTTTATTCTAATACTCGTTAAGATTTTACTCTAAAAATCGTTCTGCTTTTTTCGTAAGATTGAAAGTAGAATTCAATTTTTTTCTCTAGCTGGATGTAAAAAAAATTCGTATATTAATTATTCATAAAAGTGTATAATTATACGATGATATTTATTTTGGAATACTTATAAAAAACATTCTTCGTATGTCCAGTTAATTAAAGTATACTAACCAAAATTCTTGTTCCTCATTTAAAACATTCGAGTCTGCAACTCCAACTCGTAGCTCGCGACTAATTATGAATGATTAATCTTAATGCGGTTGGAAGTTTTATTTGATGCTTCGTAAGTTAATTGTGTTATTTAAAATTTTCTAAACCGAAAAAAATGATTAATCTACTTCTGCATGAATTTTTTTGTTCATCAAATTTCAGACAGCTGTTTTAATGGTCATTTTATTACCGAACATCGCGCCCTTCAAAGGTAAAAATTCAAATAAAGCTGATTTACCGCATAGCATGCATGGGCTTTCAAATTAAATGATAGAGAGCGAAACTCTCATAAAAATCACCGTTTTTTTCCCACACAGCGAGTAAAAATTTTCTCTGAATACACAATATGAAATCAGGAGCCAATATAAACCCATCTCTCTGGGATGCCGATGAATTATTTAAAGCCCCGCAGACGCGTAAAAATATCAATCACGGAACTCCCGCGGTACAGCCGTTGCAGCGGGTCGAGAGAGAGCCGCGAGGGGTCATTAATTTTGAATTTAAAAACTCCACACGTTCGGTAATAATATAATGTACGTGGTTTAAATGCATAGTGCAGGCTGGCGCATCAAAAGTACAAGCAGCACCGTATCACCAGTAACCACGTTTGTTGCTTACTTACCTGCGTACGTGACGCGACTCATTATTATATCAGGACGGCGACGGGTGTGTTTTTTCTCCCACTGCGTTATATTTCTTTGTTTGACAGACCATTTAAAAAAATGCTTTTTTTCTCTTATAAATATATTTTTTTCTTTTATAAATAAATATATTCACACTCATATAACATTTTAGTATGAATGTACGTGGGAGAAAAAGGTCCTATTTCGGATTTGCGCTAAGAAAGGTCCCATTTCGGTGAATAAAAAAAAATTTATGCATAAATTTAATTGATTATCGCCTTCAATTTTATTAAATACATTCGTTCATTAAATAAATTAAGTTATATGACTTACATTGTGTGTAGGTAAATATAAGTAAATGTAGCTAGCTCGGCCGAAATAGGCCCTATCTCACCGCTTGGCCGAAATAGGCCTTTTCTCGGCGCAAATCTGAAACGGGACCTTTGCAGTACTTTTACTATTTTTATAGCCAACAGATCTAAAAAATTATAAAAACAACATGTCCATGGATTGATAGAATTTTCGAAGTAGAATCGATCTAAAATATTTTTAAAATTATGGGGGGTCGTTTAACCCTTATGTTTTGAGTTTGAAATTTTGAAATTTTTTTTACAAATTAAGGTAAATGTACCAATGCTTGGCCACCAAAAAAGTAGTTCCAACACTTGGCCACAAACACGATTCAACTATTTGCACGAATTTCTGTAGCTTTAAAATAAATGAAAAAATATATTAAGTTAAGAACTCATATATGATTCCTATGAAGAAGTGACCTCATAAATATTTTTTCCTCATCGCGGGAGCAAAGTTGGTACTTTGCGTGCTTGTAATCAGGGAGCAAAGTGCAACTTTTCCTCCCTAGGGAGCAAAGTAATTTAGCGGGAG
>JAPYYV010018726.1:0-11892 GCA_030522625.1 Copidosoma aretas | reverse complement strand
TAAAGTAACCACAAAAAGAGCACTAAATATATATATATATATATATATATGTATTGAATAAGCATATTTTTTCCTTATTTGTGGGGGGGAGGCGAGGGGCGGAAAGGGGGGCAGAGGGGGCTATTATTTCCGCCCCACATGAATTAACTGTATAATAGAGGATATATATTTCTGACAATGTTTGTAAATAAAATAGCAACAAATATGAATGTTTCAGTATTTGTTCCATTTATTGTTTCTATAAAGCGTATTCTGAAACTAAAGAATCAATTTCGAGGTTATATATGGTACTATACAATTCCCAAAAGTTTTAAAACTAGTTTAATCAATTAAATAAACATATCCCATTTATTCCATCAAATCGATCAAGAATTTACTAAAATATTCAGAATTATGCTAAATATTGAATTTTTTAGGTTATGTTGGGCCTACTTAGATCTGTAAGTCTTCCTTATTTCCGAGTAAGAAGCCTATATGTTTATATTACTGTAAACTTCATGTCAAACATTAAAGATGTTTTTATTCATTTTAAAGCGGTCAATAATTCTTATTCTACCGCTTACAGTATTTTTTTTTAAGTTATGTTGCATTTTATCAAAGAAGTAGCACTTGCACGTTGAAGCCTGTAACTTTTCTTTAAATATAAAAAGAAATGGTCAAAATCGGTTAAGATTTAAGGAGCAGGCAGATTTTTCAACCAAAAAAGTGCACTTGGGCTAAATATAGAATTTTCTGGGGTTATGTTGGTCTTACTTGGATTTGCATGACCTCCTTATATCCAAGTAAAAAGCCTATAAGGTTATATGAGTGTAAACTTCGTGTCTAACATCGACGATATTTTTTCTCATTTTAAAGCGATTAATCACTATTATTTTACGGCTCATAGTATTTTTTTAAGGTTATGTTGCAGTTTCTTAAAAAAGTTACATTTATCTCTTAAAGCCTATCCCTTTCCCTTTAAGATAAAAACAAAATGGTTAAAATCGGTTAAGAATTGAGGAGCAGGCAGATTTTTCAACAAAAAAAAGTGCTTTTCTTCCCTCTCTGTAGCGGCTCGGAAAAAAATTTAACTTTTATACCTTATTAAGGTTTTCATAAAGATTTCTATGGTCGAAAAACGTTTTTTTTTTACTTTTTTGAGCGTGAAAAAAATTAAATTTGAATGTATAAATACTTAGTAACATCTGAAGGAACTTCAAAATAGCTCTATTTTCCATTTTAAATAATCTTAAAAAATTATTTTGATTAGTTATTATTAAAGAAAGAATAAGGTTTTTGTGGAAAATCAGTCATATTCTGGAATTGCTTCGAGTGATTTCGATAATGTAAGGTTAAAAATGTTTGTATTTGTACCCTTTTATCAATTCCAAAAAAAATTCTAAGTTTCATACCTTAGTAAGGTTTTTATAACGATGTTCTATGTCCAAAACTCAGTTTTTTGCTACTCTTAGGGTAAAAATTTTAATTTAATTTCCTAAATAGTTGTATCTCATGAAGTATTAAAATAGCTTCATTTTAAATTAAAAAACTTTGATTTACGTCTCTTATATTTTTTATTCAAGGAAATCCACAATTTTTTTTTGTATTAAATTAAATCTCAGGAACCCTCTAAATGATTTTGATGATCTGGGGCTCAAAATGTTTCTTTTTATATCCCTATACATATAGTTTCACAAAAATATTTGACGTTTTATACCCTATCAAGGTTGTTATAAAGATTTGTGATGCTCAAAAAATTGTTTTGGCTGTTTTTGGAGTGAACAAATTTTAATTTGATTTCTTAAAGAGTTATATTCTATAGATAATTACATAGCTTTGTATAATTTAATAATATTTTAGCTACACAATAATTATATTACGTATATTGATTTTTGTAATAAGTTCTTATTGTTCTTTAAATTGTTTTTAATCCAAGGAAATTTTAACAATATTGTTTGTACTATTCGGTGATAAATTGTAATCTTATTTTTACAATAATTTTACTTCGTAGATCATGAAAATAGCTTTTTTTTTCACATGTTAAATCGTTCTAATATTTTGTTGTTGTTATTTTTTCAGTTAAATAATAGAGAACTGGCCCTCAGTAGGATTAAATAAAATAATACCTCCCATCGCTAGAGTACTCTCTGAGGAACGTACATCTAAATTATTATGATCAATTACTAAAAATTGATTGAGAAATAAAATGTTTCCGAAGCGTAATTGTCATGCTATCATTCAAATCGATGTCACGTGATGGTGACGTAGGAACTTCCGAGTTTTTAGAGGTTTATTGCCTTCCATTTGCGTGACGTCAAACTTTGAGTCAAGACGTCATTTTACCATATTTTAATACGTTTCGTCCGAAACGTGAAGCAGACTATGAGAGCAAGTTACTGAGCATATAACTTAAAAATATTTTATTGTAAATGATCAGAATCCTTCAAGCAACGTAAGGAAATCTATTAAACGTACTTCATACATGTTTTGAGGTTATATTATTCTTAATGAGTGCTACATAACCATATGATGATCTGTATTGTTAAAGATGATAAGGTTAGTTCGGATTTTTGTTCACCTGTAAAAACCCAACAAATCCTAGAATGTTCAGAAGTTCTGACGTCATATCACGTGACATCGGTTTGAATGTGCCTTTAAATTTCAATAAATTATTATAATTTTATTACACCATATAAAAAAAAAACTGTCTTACACCGATACTCCGTGCACCACCTACTATCGATAAAAAAATAATTTAGAAAACTGGCCTGTTCTCTATTGCAGAAGAATGTGTTTGAGGAAGCTTTGTGCTACTTTATTGGCAGCGTTTTTTCACTTTAGACACTGTATAAAACATTTCCAACGTATTTTCACAAATTTTTTTTTGACCGACACAAAGCTTTCTTTATAACGAAGTAAAATAACTTGTCAAGACGATTCAAAGTGGAAAATAAAGCTTTTTTGGGTGTTACTATTTAAAAATTTGAAGGTTTTTTTTACCCTTAAAAAGGTAAAAAAAAAACGTTTTTTAATCATAAAAATCGCTATAAAAATCTTAATAAAGTACAAAACTCAAATATTTTCCTGGATAGTTGAAAGGACAAAAAAAACATTCATATAAATACTTTGTTACCACAACTATTTAATTTTTTACAAAAATAGGACTGGTTATCCGCCAAAATCTTAGTATTGTATTTTATTTATTTGTTCCATGTACAAAATTTATAAATTCTTTTGACATCATGGTTTCCTGCATGACAATCTCATGCGTTTACATCTCCAAAAAGAAACCTAACGATTACAGATCATGTACTATACTCTCTCAAGTTATCTATTCACCCAGTCATTCTTTTAACTAACTTCTTCATTATCTCCTATCTTTCAATCTTTAGTCGCCTAGACTTTTGTCGCATCTCTGTATACGTAGTTTTTCCCTACATTTAAATCCCGCATCTTAGTGAAAATTCTGCCTCGCTTTCTTTAACGTACGCTTGCTTGGTTCGTTTTACTTAACAATAGATATTTTTTCTTCTATTAATATGTGGAAAGCCGCACCTCTCTTTCATTTCCGGATTTCGCTCCCTCCGTCACCTCAATTCTCAATCTGATCAATTTTTTCAAACTCCTTGCCACATTTACAGAGACCGGTGATTGTATCTCCTTTAAGTAGCTCTAGTAGCCTATCTTTAACTTCTTTGTTTGTTCCCAGTAGCCCCAGTCTTTCTACTTCTTTAACCCATACCTCGCTGATTTTTTTCTTTATTTCCCTACATTTCTATATATGCTCTAATTACTTTGATTCTTTTTTACATGCCCTACATCTTTCGTCTGTGTACCCTTTGTTGCCTGCCGTTCCTACATTACCGCACCGTAATCTTGCCCATTGCTCTATTATTTATCCCTTAAGTTGCTTGTCCTCCCAGTATCTGGTACGTTTTTTTTTTTTTTTGTAAAAGTCGCAATACCTCGAGTTTTCAATTTTGGCTCAATTCGTTTTAATTTTTTCGTCCTCTTTTATTCTTATCTCTCTTTCCATTTTCTCTTCTTGCTTGTTTATTTCCATATTATTGAATACAAGTGTAATTCCTATACCATCTCCTATTCTTTCTAGAGCTGCTGCTTCTGATTTATTCCACTTATTTGGATTTCTATTTTCCACGCATCTCAGCTCGTCTTTCAAACAGATCCTAGGATATCTGTCCTCTTTTATCCAAGCTTTTTCTATTAGCCCCCATTCTCCATGTGTAGGTCGGTGGATTTCTGCTGATACCCAGAGCCATCTTAACAAACATTCCTTGTACTTTTTCTATCTTTTCCCACTTTTCCCATCTCCATATTTCTACCCAATAAAGGTACCCGGCTTTAACTATGGTACCTAATATGTATAATATTCTGCTCAGGCTGCCTATGTTGGCTCTCTTCCAAATTCCCCATATCGTGTCCACTGCTTTCTTAAGTTTGTTTGACGTTTTCACTACTTGACGACTATGGGTGTTCTTTGTCGTGAACCAGAATCCTAAGTATTTGTATTCCCCTACTACACGAAGTTTTTTATTTTTGAAGTACCATTTCTCTTCTTTTGCAAGCCTACTTCCATTTCTAAAGACCATAATTTCCGTTTTTTTGGGTTCACCTCTAGTTCATTCTTGTTACAGTATCCCTCTAGGTTGTCAAGCATACTTTGTAACCCTTCTTTTGTGTCTGGCACTGCTGCAACATCGTCCGCAAACTTAAAGTTGAAAACCTTTTTCTCTCCTATAACTGTATCCCCTTCGTTTCTTTTTCCCATTCTTTTTCAAGATCTTCTAGAAAAATGCTAAGTAAGCTGGGGCTTAGTAAGCATCTTTGCCTGACTCCACAATTTGTTTTAAATTTCCTGTGATTCCCTCATCTGTTATTATTTCATTTTCTGTGTTTCTGTAGATTTCTTCTACCATTGCCAAAAACTTTCCCTTAATGCCTGTCTTTTTTATTTTACCTATTAAGATTTTTCTATTTACCCTATCAAAATATGTTTTGAATTTTATGAAACATACTTATAATCTGCCCCCTTCGCTTTTCAGCTTATTATTTATGATGCTTTTTAGAGTAAATATGCGGTCCCTTATTCTTCTATTCTCTCGGAAACCTGCTTGACTTTCTTTTAACTTTTCCTCCTATTCTAGCCATTTTCTTGGTCTGTTTGCCATTATATTTCTTAGCGTTTTGTAACCTACATCTAGTAAAGATATCCCTCTGTAATTTTTAACGTTATTTTCGTCTCCTGTTTTATGTATTGGATATATTTGCGCCACCTCAAATCCCTTTACTACTTCCGCTTTACCGAATACTTCGTCTAGAATTATTACTAGCTCACCTATCTAGAACGCTGTGAGACCTTTATATAATTTTGCAGGTATTCCGTCTTCTCTACTGCTTTATTGCTCCTTATTCTCTTAAGCACCCAGAAGACTTCGTCCCCTGTAATCCTTGCATTTCAGGTAGTTCATGCCAAAAGTGATTTTCTTACGAAAACGTTAAAACTTCAGATATAAGTCGTAAACACTGCTGTAGACCAGCTGGGGGTGCTAAACTACCTCAATCTCTCATCCAATCTCTTACCCTCTTCTAGCGTCATCCCAGCCTCTAACTTACTTTCTGTTCCTATACTTTTTTCTCCTAGTGGTGTCGTATCCTGTTTCCCTAAAAGATATTTGAAATGACCTAGCCAGTTCACTTTACTAATATTTGCCCCCTTCTTTTTTTTCTTTGGTCTAAATTGTTCGACTGCTTTCCAAAACTCCGTCATTCTTTAACGTCTTCCACTCTCTTCCACTTTTCATCCTTTTTCTTCCTCGTAGCATCTTTTTCTGGTTTCCCTTAATTTTTTCCTCTTTACTTCCAGAACCTCTTTGTCCTCCTCCTGCTTTGAAATTGCCCATTTTTTAAGCTCTGCCCGTACTTGTTTCTTATGTGTTCTAACATCTTCGTCACAATCAATTGTCCATTCTATGCCTGCTTTTTTAATTATCTTGAGTTCTTTGCCCACCTCCTAAATGTCTTGTAAGTACATTTCATCTATCTTGCATATATCCATGCCCTCCATATTTAAATCCTTTTTCTTTTTTCCCATTTGATTGTTGTTCTCGATACTTTTACTCTCCACCCACTTAAATGAAAATCTATTATCTGATATGTTTCTAGTTTCTACCTCTTTCTCCCCCTTTTTTTCTCCCGCTATGCTTAATTCTACTGGAAAGTGATCTAATTCCGTCCTCAGAGTACTTTTTGACTCATTTATGAAACTACCTTGTTCATTTTCCAATTCAAGTACCAGATAGAAACTGAGTTGCCGTTATCGCCTATGAAAGTTCACATCCCGTCCTAATCCCCCTCCGTTTCTCCGTTAAGTAGTTTTTCACCCTCTCTATTTACAGTTCCATCCGAGGATTTTTTGCTTCATCTCCGTCGCCTTCAACGTTAACCTGCCATTCTCCGATTCTTGCATGTAAATCGCCTATAATAAGTACCGATTCTCCTTTATTCATGCATTTATCTACAATTCTCTGGAGTTTTTCGAGCATAATTTATATCTTTACATAGTTATGTACTCCAATTACATTGATTTTTTATCATTTTTCAATTTTAAACCCCTCATAATTAAACCTAGATCCAATTCATTTTCATTACATTTTTACACCTACGTTTCCTGTAATTCTATTACGTCAAACTTATCAAGATAATTTTTTACCTCCTTGATTTTTCTATTACCTGCTATATTCCACAAAATAAATTATAACCCATTCTTTTCCCCTTAATAAACTGTTTTTTTTTTCTATCGAAAAACCCGTCTTTTTACTCTATTCTTTTCGTTGTACTAAATCACACTCAAAGTGTGAAGATTTAATAAGACAAACTCGTTGTTATTTATTTAATAAGTCGACATTAATCATCATCAAGTAAAGACCGAACATATTAACTCTTATTCCCTTTTTCTTATGCATATTTCTAGGCTAACCTTTCCCGCCTCCATTTGTCATATATATCCTGGTATGTTTGCATTTAAACCCAACATGATATTTGTAAATCAGAATCTATTTTTTCCCCTTTTTCTTTCCTTTTTCATTCCCAAATCCATGCCTACCTTGCCCGCCTCCAGCTTCCGCATATGGGCTCGTCCAGCGCGATCGGGCTACCACGCGCAAGCGGCGCATTTTTCGCTCAAGCACACTGTGTCCAACTCGCTCTTACGGACTGGGAAAAATCTAAAAAAATAATAAAAATGAAAATTGATAGATTTTGACCTGCTCTTCATGATGGTGCTATTATTTTTTGCTCAAAAACCTTTTTTTGTGTTGAAATAGGTCTTTGAATTTTTTGTCGTTTCTCTGAAATTTGCCACAGTTTTGAAAAATAAAATTAACACGAATGAAAAGATTAATACTCGGACCACACCTCCGCACATTTTTAGAGTTGGAGACCAAGAAATGCGTAAATGTCAAGCAAATAAAGATGTTGACATTGGGTCAGCCACGCTTGACAGACAACTATATAGTTATAGTACAAACTGTAGACTCACTGGTAACTACTTAACATTCATCAAAACATAGTTTACGTTATGTATAAGTAGAAGTCATAAACTTTACTTGATCCGCTGGATAGTTCACGAATAATTGAATTTGCAACTTAAAAGACTTTAAAGTTTCAATTTGTTCGAAAACTTCTTTTAGGATCGTATATAACTGTATTTGATTTTATTTACTAACATAATCGCATGTTTCATTATTTAGTCATACAATTTATGATCACATTGTATTAAACTAACATTTTGCAATGATAACGAATTAAAGCTTAATTGCATATTTTTTGTCTCTTAGTTTTATTAAAATTAGAAAGTTGTCTTAATTTCATTGAATTAATAAAATTTTTCTGCAAATTTTCATGAAAAAAAAGTTACTGTGCGACATAGAATACATCTTCTACTACTACATTCGGTCAGATCCGAAGTTTTCGCGCCCGCAACCATTTCTGCCCAAGCGTTAGTTATACCCCCATGAGGCAGGTGGCGTTAGTGTCGGTGTTTAACAGCTACCTGTATTACCACGTGCTCTTACCCACTGAAATAAACATAGAGATATTAGAAAAGAGCTCGTCACGGGCCTAATTTTGCGAAATTGCGAAGCGAGAGAGAAAGCTGCTATTGAGTCCCCCTGTGTCCTTGTCTAATCGAGGCGTTCTCTTTCTGTGATGGGCTGAAATAGCTGATTAGACAAGGACACAGGGGAACTCGCTGGCAGCTTTCTCTGTCGCTCTGCGTATCGCAGTCACTTACAGGTTACCAGACCCCTTGCGTGCGCTATTAGAGTAAGACACAGTATACTTTAAGAGGCATATGCACGGAAAGCAATGGTTGTTTGAAAAATTGTTTGTTTAAATTTTATATTTAAAAGATATCAATCATGATCAGAGGTTGTAATATGAGCTAAAAAATGATTCCTCAAAATAAAACATGATGTATAAAGTCTTACCTAATTACGTGTATTTGTTTTCATCACAGCATAAACGCTACAATAAGTCATCGATAAATAAAGGTATTTATTTTCAGTAGAAAGACCAAAAAGGGATTGTGATGCATTTTATTCATAATGTTTATATTAAGATTTTTAGTAATAATCGAAAAACTTTGTTTTTTAAAAAATAGTAATCATGCTATTTAAATTTTTTTAATAATTTTTCAGTTAAATCAAAACAATTTTTGTCTAAATACTAATACCTTTTTAAAAAATGAGATCTATCTGAAGTTTAATGTTGTACTGTTTATATCTTTAATACATAATATTATAAATTAAAATCACATTAACTATAAGTATTAAAAACAAAAAAAAATTACTTTAATATAACAAATTTTAAGTCTATAATAAATTTTTCAAATTTCATTTACAAATTTTTACAATACATCGAGTAGAAAAATTTTGTTCATAATAACAAAATATTAGAATGTACGCAGTCAAAATATTTTAAACAGTATGGAGTTTCTTTAGCTGAAAAAAATATCATAAAATCACTAGAAATTATGTAAGCTTTTCAAATAGAATGGTAAGAATTGTATAAAATGAGTGAATAGTGCAAAAAAAATGTAATGAGCATAAATGCATTCAATCGACGGAATCATTGTACTAATATAAGTGTAAAGATAATCTTATATTAATGTAATATATAAAATGTGATGAAATTTATTCAATAATCCGATTGTTTTTAGTATGTTCGTTATAGCTTTTATAGATGTTCTATGAGTATTTAAAGTGAATGGTAATTATTTAAAAAAGAGAAATTTTTTGAAAAATTGTAAAAATCGTAAATGTCACTGTATAACACTTAAGGTTAATCTTTGACCTTGAATAACCACAAAACGAGTGGACTTAGCGAAAAGTTATATGAGACCTTTTTAAAAGACCGTCGAATTTCCTGCAATAATATTTGTGTTATTATATTTTGTTAATTGGCCAAGGTTTTAAAAAATTCAAAAGAAAAAAAAGAACTTTTCTATGTTATTTTCCATTTGAAACTTTGGCCGTTGTGGGGAACGGGTTAATATTAATATTAACAGCTGAAACTTGGCAGGATTTTTTTTTTATTTATTTAGAAACGTTTTAGGACTATCATGAAATAAAATTTAAAAATTCTCCAATTAAGGAGAACCCTAATATACATACACATATGTATCAATATTAAACTAAAATAACAAAAAGAGTCCTTATCAGTTTTCAAGTAGTAACAATTATTTGATGAATCAGTGAAAGCATTTAATGTATCGACTATACTTATTCGAAAAATCTTACTTTTTAGGAATGAAGAAGGATGGGATTAGATCTGTTTCAATTGAATTCGAAGCATTGGAAGTTTTAAAAGAGGACATTAATATGCTTCTTAAAAGGAAATTTTCGTGGCACATAGAAAAAACAACAGGTAGAGTGCAATGGGCAGTCAAAGCAGTTTTTGGCTGAAGCAAAAGAGCTAAAGTAGAAAGTTGAAATCAAAGATTATTTTTATGGCCTAAATTATAAAATTATATTGCACATATGTAGCGGAGACTTGCCTATGAAACAGAAAAAATAGAAGGAAGACTCAAAATATGTAGTTGAGTTACTTAAATGCAAAGACACAAGGATATATATGGAAACTAGAGGAGGGAGGGGTAGGCATGGATTTGGGAATGAAAAAGGAAAGAAAAAGGGGAAAAAATAGATTCAGATTTACAAACATCATGTTGGGTTTAAATGTAAAGACACCAGGATATATATGAGAAATGGAGGCGGGAAGTGTAAGCCTAGAAACAGGCATAAGAAAAAGGGAAAAAATTTACTTTTTGCACATAATAAAAATGAACAAGAGTAGATGGCCTTATTTATGCCTAATCGAAGAATTAACGGACTTAAGCAACAAAAATTACATACAAAATAGACAAAGAAGTTAAAGTTGCATATGAAAAAGTAGAGGATGGGAAAACGTTGGATTCATAAAAAGAGCAGTAAAGGAAAACAAACATGAGAAAATCAAAGATAATTTCACAAAAGAAAGGGAGACTTTTGTCAGTCATAAAATACAGAAAAACTATAAATGGAGGCTACATTTTGTATACTAAAACTTGACATTTTTGTATTGGTTCTTCTTTGACTGCAATAATAGGGTCCTACTCCACTCACCTTGTGTAAAAATAGCAAGACGATCGCCACGTAAATAGTCACCGCCGTTTGCCATTCCAAGCTAGATTTCACTGAGGTCGAAATTTTTTCACCGAGACTGGACGAAGTACTTATTTTGCTGACGAGGACTGGTAAGCGTCGTCGTCTTCGTTGTCGCTCTCTCCCCGATATTTCTTCTTCGACGTCTACACTAGCACTGAGTTTCAACAAGGAACTCGAAATTCAAAACTGAATCATTGTTTCAATGAACTGATCGAATCCGACAATTAAAACGATAACGAACGATAAGATGGGCTCATTGTTTACGTGACTTTGAGAGAGGACGTGACCGTTAAGGCACATCACTATTGCTTTGGTGATATTAGTAAACGCACTTGCTTCGCGCGTAAGAACGAAATTTTGCCGCTGAAGCGAAAATGAAATTTGATTTCAAAATTTTCGCACCGCAGCGCACGAAGCATATCTATATATACATACATACATAGGTATAGTATGTGCGCTACGGTGCGTGCGTGCGTTCGTTCACTCCCTCTTCGGTAGTCGCCCCAGAGAGAGGGAGACACTTGGGTTGCAAGGCAGAGAGTAGAGAGCAGTCGCCAATTAACTCCCTAGCATAGAGATAATATGTAAATTATAATTTTATAAATTAGTACAATATCTCTGTATTCGCCAGTCACTGGAATGACCGTACAATAAGCGAACGATACGCGAAATTGGCTTCTTTGTATTAGTGCGTGAGGGCAGGGGTACTCAACAGGGGTACTCAAAAGGGACATCATCGAGAGAGAGAGAGAGAGCGGGGTTAAATGGTTTTTGGGAGCAGAAACTGTAAAGCTAGAACGAACAAATTATTGAAATTATAAAAAAATGTACTGTGCAAAAACGGAAATATATATTTTTTGTTAAATTTATCAGTGTGTAAAATAGTTATGAATTATTAATTTTGGTTCTAAGTATGCTATGTTAATTTGAATATTTGACCTATATTCGTCGATTCGATTCTGCTCCGTCTGACAGGGCACCCGACGAATACGAATGGACAACATGGCGTATATAGGTATAGGCTAGGTGCACGTAGACTCGCGCGCCACCTCATGGTCAGATGTGGCATCCACACGGTGATCAAAATACATGGATTGACATGGTTGACTGCTGTAAATAATTTCTATTTAAGAAATGAGATTCTTTCTGGTAGGTAAACAATCTCCACAAGAATCTCTTGCACCTTAAC